>CABFVZ010001668.1:0-66276 GCA_902151445.1 Timema monikensis | reverse complement strand
GGGGGGGGGGGGGGGGGGGAGCACTTCCAGGAGGGAATGAGGCAATTTAGAAATAATGTTCAAAAGCATCTAAGAATTAAAGACATTTATTATTTAAATCCTTTTTTTTAAGTAATTTTATTTGTACCACACTGCCAGCACTACATTTGTTCTTGTATGAATTAAAGAAGTGACTATTTTACCTTATACTATTAAACAATATGTATTAATATTCTACTTTTTTATGTTAAAAAAAGTATTAAAGATTAGCCTTCTAACTTAGTTACCAATTTTCACTTTGATTGATATCCCTTATCATTTTATTGACCTGAATTGGAGCTTGACCTGTTGTAGAACTGTATTATATTTCAAGGCAATTACTTACAATTATATACTTTTCTAAAATCTGTATTGTAACTACTACTGTACAGTTTACATCTACAATTATTCATAAGATCTTGTGAACTAACAGCACTGTTATACAGTAACAATAATACATTTGCAAATACTACGAGGGAATTAATAATAATAATAATAATAATAGTAATAATAATAGCCTTTATTTATCTGGCGAAGTTAAGGCGTTAGCCTTCTCTTCCACTTAACCAGTGTTGAATACAACATACACTATTACATTAATTGAAATACAATTTGATAAAGAAATATTCAAATAAGTAGAAAAACATTCACATGCTCATTCACACACTCATTTAAAGCTCAAGTAGTTTCAAGAACTCAGTTTAACATATTAAACAAGATAATTTGCTTAACCCTGCACTTGAAGGGGAGTCTAGATGATAGATGACGAGTAGAGTTATCTAGTTTGTTCCAGGCCTGTGATGCCAGAACAGGGAAAGACCGAGCATGTGTTTGAGATCTATGTATGGGAATAGATATCTGTAGGGTGGATTCTGATCTAGTGGCTCGGCTGTGTTTATCTTTCAGAAATAGGAACTGTGAGGAGAGGTATTGAGGCTGAGATGTTGATAATATTTTGTGAAGCAATACTAATAAATTTAGCCTTTGTCTTTGATTTATTCTTAACCAACCCAGTTTATTAAAATTTTTAGAAATATGGTCACGCTGTTTTAAGTTAAATGTGTATCGAACACATGTTTTGTAGTCGGTCTGCTAGATCATCTCTTAAGTCATTGTATACTACGTCACAGTAGTCAAAGTGTGGCATTATTAAGTACATTTTCTGGGAGAAAATTCTTTGGTCTTCTCAGCGAATGTAAGCAGGCATACACTTTCTTGCAAATCGAAGTTACCTGATGTGTCCAATTAAGATTTTCATCAATAATCATGCCAAGGTTTTTAGTAATTGTTGTCAGTTGTACTGTGGCTACTCCTAATCGTATGTCAGTCAGTTGGGGATGGTCCACATTCAGTAGTAATCTGCTTGTTACTATAAGAATGGCTTGAGTTTTATCAGGGTTCGATTTAAGTCCATTTTTTCAGACCAAGCATTTATTGCATCTAGGTCAATATTTATTCGTTGTATGGCTGTATTTATTGAAGAACAGTCAGTAGAAATATATATTTGAAGTTCGTCTGCATACATGTGATATTTACAGTATGACATTGAAGAAGTGATATCGTTCACATATAGAGAAAAAAGCAATGGCCTTCAAACTGAGCCCTGTGGAACACCAGCCTCAACTGGGCGCCATTTTGAGAACGTGTTGCCTATCATAACACTTTGCTAGCGACCATACAAATATATCATCCACTGTATACTGCCTGGAGAGAAATTAAATAACACATGCAATTTTGCTAATAGAATATTAAAATCCACAGTATTAAAAGCTTTTGAAAATTCTAATAATATAATAATTGTTAGCTTACACTTATCCATGGCTAGTCTGATGTCGTCTGTGACATCCATCAACGCGGTACATGTACTATGATGTGATCTGAATCCTGATTGATAGACAGTTAACAAATTGTGTTTGTTAATGTGTCGGTAAATTTGTTGATGCACTAGGAATTCTAGTGCCTTAGAAAGGGACGGAAGTATACTTATAGGTCTAAAGTCATATAAATTTTTTGCTAGTCCTTTTTTAGGTACTGGCGTAATAAGTGCTAGATACTGTCCGGTCATGAGTGAAAAGTTGAATAAGTCAGTTATTGTTGATATAATATTTCTTAAAAAATCTTGTATTAGCAATATTGCAATTTTGTCTATACCCTGTGCTTTCAATTTTATTCTCATTATTGATTTGTATACCTCATGGTGAGTCAAATGGGCAAAGTAAAAAGTACTGTCATCTTTATAGTCACTATTATTATTACTTGCATTGGAGGCATAAATGTTGTTTATAGTTTGTATTCTAGCGATCTTATTAGTTAAATTAGGAATGTGAAGAAACATGCATGACATTAAGAACAATAGATACATGGCATGGCAGACTATGTTGGAGAATATACTATTATGATAGTTATAGGATCTATAATTTGTCCGACACCTTAATCTAGTCGGTAGAGTGTCTGCCACCGAGGGTCCCGGGTTTGAATCCTGACATGGCCAAAACATTTATCATTAGAATTAACAGCCAGGGGCTGGATGTCGTGTCTGTTATAGATTTAAATTACCTCTTACCGGTAGTCGTGTGCTATTATAATCAGTTAAAGTGCACATTAAATACCTCAAATAAGTGAAAACATATAATTTCAATTTTTAATCTAAATTTGTGATCATAACTGTATGCCCTGCTTTTTTTTTTCTTGCTGGTGTATGGATTACAATCCAGCATTTTCGAAGAAAGCTAACGCTTGTACACATCAGAGAGGATTCAGTTGCCATAAGTAGCTTTGTGTATAATGCTTCTCATGCTCTGAAGGCGAGAGAAAGCTGCTCTTCCTCGGTAGCTTGTCTTTCTCACAGTGTGCCAGTTTAGAAACACAAGTTCATGAGTTATAAAAACAATCATTCTTGGATTGAATTAGCTAATATTTTCATCATTTTTTGGTTGGGAAAAGAAACAGATATTAAGTGTCAAACCAAATGATGAAAACGGAACCCAAAATTCACTGAGGAAATGTAATTTGAAATTTGTCACAATAATACATGTAGAGTATTTTGAAAGTAAACAAAACCAAATCATATATATATATATATATATATATATTACTATTTATTATTATTTATTTTATCATTATTATTTATTATTTTAGATGTAATTTTAGACTGGTTATTTGTGAAGATCAAGCATTTAACCTCAGACTGAAAAAAAATAGTTCTAGTAAACTGATTTAAAAAATCTGGATTGCAATTGCATTCACTTGTTTTCAAAGAGCTGGTAACAGTGGAGGTTTCATTGCAAGGTTTTAATGTTTGTATGATTTCTAAAATTGGTTATAGTTTATTTGAAGTATTTGATTAATGGAAAATTTAAGTGGTGTATAACAAACTAATAATGCAATACAACTTGTTAGAAAAGTAATTGTATGTGTGTATTTATAAAAGGGTTTTTCTATCACTTCCTTCAGGAATATGCAGCCATAAAATGAAATCTTGTTTCAATAATATATGTATGTACATTAACATGGGGAAGAAGGTTTATTCACTTTCACATTAATACTTATTTTGAATGATTTGGCTACATATTTATTTACATATTTTGTAGGTTAATTATACATTACAATCCAGGCTACGCTTCCTACTCTTAACACATCATTTATATACATTCTTACCATAGAATATGGTAGGTCAACTATAGGCGGCCTCTTGGTCTGGTGGTCACCATTCATGGCTACTAATCTAGAGGTCCTGGGTTGGATTCCTGGCGGCACTATGGGTATTTTTCTCGAAAGGGGGTTTGTTCCTATGTTCGCCATGGTCTGGTTAATTAGGCTCAAAAGCTTGGTTTAAGACTCCAACTGGCACCACATAATCATCATCATTATAACCGTACCTACCTGATGTCTCAAGCTCAGAATATGGTTACATATCTGTCACTGCCGATACAACCCCAGGAATGTCTAGCCGACAATCCCTGATAGCATATGCTCGTAAAAAGTTTATATGCTACAGTAAAAGTATCTTGCTATCAACCGTGTTAAAATATCTAATTTAGAGAAATTATCAGACGAAAGAATATTTTCAAGAAGCATGTTAGTATTCACCTGGAGTTACTATGAAAAATAGCCTGGTGGGTAAGTTCCCCAAACTCCCCCCCTCCCCATTGTATACATGCGTCTGCCCAAGAATTGAATATACCAGATTCAAGGCAGTTCATTTCTTCATACCTTCTTTTTTTAATTTGTTCTCTATTACTTTCTATCGACACCTTGGAGGGAAAGTATTGTGATCGTCAGAAAAATAGAACTAAAGATTTTGATAAATGTCTACGTTTCATGATGATCCATTGAAACCGAAAAAGCAGGTTTCGCAATGCTCTGTTTTTTGTTTTGTTTTTTTAAATCTCGTCTTAGAGCCAAAACCCTCGAGGTTTTTTTTTATCTATATACAATACTTAAAAAAAATCAATTTTCTCTGAAACTGCTCTGAAGATTTTGATTAAATTTGTATTTAGACACTGTTTAGTATTACAAACAAAAAGGCATTTCTCATTCTCTCATGAAAATGACTTGAAGGGTACTTTACAAAAGCGGAAATTTACAATTTTGATAATCTCTATTACTATTTGAGATACGAAATAACTTGTCACATTAAAGTTATAGTACTATTAAAATAAACATCTTTCATTTGGATTTTTTTTTATAAAACCAATATTTTCTGAGCTATAAGCAAATATTATGAAGCTCTTTTAAAACAAAAATTTATTGTTAAATTCTCTTTGGCGAAAAAATATATTTATACTGTTTCTATAACAGTATAAATTATTTAATTCATTCTCTTCATTGGAGTATTTTAGCATCAATTTAAGTTAATTTGTTTCACACAGCTTACGAGTTTTTAGTACATGTGTCTTATCTTCAGGTAAAAGAGAGAGAGCAGTACACCATACCATTTATTTTGATTTTTTGGCATATTAATTTTATCAATTGCACTGGTTCAAAGCTCTTGCCTTGTATGGTATATGATTATACAAAAAAGCTTAGCGCCGGTTACACAAACAACAATCAGAGGTTTGATCAGATATCAGATGTAAGTTGATCTCCAATCAGTATTTCAAACCTTATCTTCAGTTGCACTATTAACAATTAGGGTGTGATTGTCGATCATACCTTGGTCAAACAAACCAAATGATCCCCATCAACTGTTTGATTCTCTGATCATCATGTTAATGGAAAACATAATAAATTTTAATGACTGAATTAGTTTATCATCTTTATTTTGGTGACTAAATAAAGTAAAGCGTGTTGTTTTATTTATTTATTAATTTAGAGTGTTACTTATTTTAAACGATGGTAGTGTTAATCATGATATCTTTAGATGAAGTTTTTCAACTAGATCTGGAAAATATAGACAATGGCGGAAATCAAAAGCAGCTACAGGAACAACTTTATTTAATTGACCGAAAGCTTGGGGTTTGAATACTGATTGGGTGGTTTTTCCTCTCTCTCTCTCTATATATATATATATATATATTTAAAATGTGAATTGAGCCCTTTTAACAGTAATCTCCAACCAATTTTTCGTAATTTAAAAAGTGAAACCTATACATTGAGGAGGGGTCCAGAGTTTTTAAATTTCAGAAATATTCCAAGGAGATGCCGCAATTTAAGAAAACCATTTCTTTTAACAATTTTTCTATAAGTTTTTTATACAATCAAAACAATTGTTTCTAGAATTATCTTATCAAAGTTTACAAGTTTTAATAGTGAATGAATGTGGGGAATGCCAGGCCACCACCGTGGTTCGGATTCCACGTTAAACTGTAGGTCCTTTATTTCATCTCACAATCACCCTACCATTACACATTAGCGTAAGTGTGTATAACCCGAACGGGTAGTAAGACGCGGTGCTAATAATAATAATAATAATAATTTAATAGTGAAGGTACAATTTAGATGTAGATTTACTTTAGTTGATGAATATATGGGCACTTTTTAAGACAGGTATTTTAATCTCATAAATAAAAAAAGACGAGGTCTCTAAGAAAAATAATTATGAAGCTCTAGATTTTTTCACACAAATCACAAAACTTTGAACTATAAGAAACATGCTGCCTTTTAATATATTAATGTGAGAGGATAATCCCTTGTTTCAACACATAAAATTTTCGTCAATATTTCGTTAATCTAGCTCGGGACCTTTAGATCTCTTGAGAACCGCGATCGACTGTACTAAATTGGCGGGACTATGTGATAGTGGGCTGTTAAAATATGGTTTCTTATGACAATCCGACTAAAGTTGTTTTAGAGGATGCCCGTCTAAAAGGGGTTTTCTTATGACAATCCGACTATAGTTGTTTTAGAGGATGCCCGTCTAAAAGAGGTTTTCTTATGACAATCCGACTATAGTTGTTTTAGAGGATGCCCGTCTAGCTTTTTTTTGTTTGTTTACGAGTCATTTTATCACGTCCACACGTGGGTATTATATTGTCCACACTATAACCTTTCCCCTTAGTCCCCCCTCTTTCTGATCGTTACAAAGTGGACCTATATTTTTAATTCCCCTCCACCCCCTCTATCCTTGCCACCATCCTTCTCGGCGTGTAAAAGTTTCATTATATAATATCATTTGATGATGTGCAGAAACTCCCACGCAGATGGCGCAATAAAATATCCAGCAATGCGTGTGTTAGTGCGTATCGCACAGCGTCTGCCCCCTCCCCCTTTTCTACTTCCCTCTATTCCCCCCCGACCCCCTCGGGGCCCAGGCTAGCCTTGATGAAGCAGGGTGGGGTGACGGCGGGTATTTAAGTGCCGTAACCGGCTGAAATAAGGGGAGGATTTGGTAGATGTGTGGAAGAGGGGGAGGGAATAAAGGGGGCAGCAATAAATGCCAAACACACACACACAAAACCTTTCATCGATTTTGTCGAGAAACTCGTAGAGAAGCAAGCGTTGGTCAGACCCCGAAACTGTGGTAATCGGGGGAATGTAAGCTCTCTCTTGCCCTCTTTACTTTTTTGAGGTCTTCTCTCTACCCCTTGATGCGGTTATTGTAGATGGCAGCACTTTCAGCGCAGATATCCTAGTGTCTTGGTAACATTTCTTGCGACTGTAACTAAGCATTCCTCAGTAACCGTTGCCAACTCAACGATCTGGGTACTGGTATAATTTCATCTTCATTGCCAACTGTACGATCTGGGTACTGGTATAATTTCATCAGATTTGCCAACTGTACGGTATAGATACTGGTATGATTTAATCATTGCTGCCAACTCTACGATCTGGGTATTGGTATAATTTCACCAGGGGCTGCCAACTGTACCATATGGATCCTGGTATAATTTCAACAACATTGCCAACTCTACGACCTATATACTAGTATAATTTCATCAAATGTACCCATCTTAAGGTAGCAAACATACCTTGTATATTTCCACTATGGCGTAGCTTATAAGGGCCACAGTGTAATCATTCAAGGAAGGACTGTTACCTTTCAGGGCTAACGAAATGTGCAATTGTACAATCCAATATTGAGTTATTTGTTCCCCCTTTTAGTGAAGAACTGGAATAGATATGTTGGCTAGGTCATGGTTCTAAATGTGGTAACCATTCGTCTGGCGAAAGTTTGGTAAACAATGCTTTAGTTAGACTAGAGCTGGTCTCTTTCACTCTGATCTTCATTTCCCATTCCCACCGCGTCGCGCCGTTCCGGTAGCTCTTTGTTCCAGTTGGAAAATAATTACTATGAAAAATACGACGGGAATTCACGCGATCAAGGTTTTTAACCGTGTTTTAATGATAGATGAATGGGTTTTTTTCGGCGTGTCTTACTACTGGTGTGAGCTATACGCATGTATTAATTACGTTAATTTTCTAGGGATGAGGTGGGTTGAATTTATAGGAAGTGTACCCAAGAGTGGAAAACCAATTAGGTAAACCTGGCCGGTACCCGAACCCCTATCTTCCCGTCATTGGTAGTCCAGTATATTGTGAGAGTGACACCTTAGACCATGAGTCCGCCGAAGCGGTCAAGAGGTACATGTTCTTTTTTGAGGTGGTATAACAGCGTACTCTTTTCACTTATCGAAGCCAAATGTACTCTCTTTGAAACGTTGCATAGTTATTGTATGGAAAACAAACATTGGTTGGCTTAGGTCCAGAACAAGTCAAAATTTTATTTTGATTGATTAATGTTATATATATTAAAACTATTATTATTATTCAATGTTATACAGTCGGACTTGGTTATAGCGTCAGTGCCAAATAAATTTTGACGTTACGTCCGAGTGACATTATAAAAGAGGTACCGACAGAACACTTTTAAAAGCTTTTAAGGAAGGACATTTACAGTAGACTTCACTAATCCAAACTCACGGAACACATTAGCCCTTTTCCGTCCACTTTCAGATGCTCTAATGACACGTACATTCTCTCGAATAAACAGAACTTTTCCTTTTGCACTACAACTTGCCATGATTATAAAAAATGTAGGCCTACGTACAACGACTACCAAAACTAACGATGAACTTATAAAACACGTAAAAAACACCTTGGCTTTGAGCTTAGACGCGCACACGAGACAGTTCCAGCCCGCTCAGTGACACTGAAGGAGGGTTAGTCCGCTCTTCATTTTGACCTTGAAGCGCCCACGATTCCCGCAACCCTCTCCTTGACTTTGTTTTGCCATTAAGTCTATTATTAGACCAGCACATTCCCAGCCTGCTATAAAATATACCTCTTAAGGAATTGGCCATTTTTATCANTTTACATATACGTACATTTAAATACAATTTAAAGTAAAATACACAAGAAGGTTTTGACCCTAAAACCGAGTGGCAGTGACGCTAAAACATAGATTTTTATAACGTTAATAGTTTACAGTTTGACCGGACTGCTGAAAAAATGACGCTACGTCCGAATTAACGCAATAGCCAAGGCCGTTATAACCAAGTTTGACTGTAGTTGATTTAAATAACCAATATACAACATTTTATATGTTAAACTTTGCCCACTAAAAACATTGTTTTATTTAGGATGCTATTAATACATTTCTCTGATTGAATAAATAATTCCCTGTCATTTTACAGAAAGTTTTAAATTTCCTGACTTTCCAGGTTATCCATATTTTACCAGACTGTGGCCACCATGTATAAATAATAGACTTAAGTTATGTACTTTTTGTGATATTTACACTCAGTTTAGTAAGAATATAAAGAAAAGAATTATTCATACCCGACGTTCCATCTCCCCTCATCGTTTTTAGAAACTTCTTTTGTAGAATTCGGATATGGTAATCATAGTTAAGACTATCAACATGGACATGGTTATTTCAATAAAATAGTTTATGTATATATTGATTAAAATTTCATTGTATATTTTGGAACAAACTGGTAATACATTTGATTAAAATCCCTTTCATCAACCTCCCCCCCCCCACCCCCCCTCAAACCAAAGATATTTCATTTTACTTTTATTTGGTTGGAAGATGGGAAGGAAATCGCAATTTTCTCCATTTACGATAGAAAGGATTTTTTTTTTTTTACAGTTTTAAAAGTTACTAAAACCATTTTACTATATCCATGCGTCATGTCATGTGATCTGCAAGTGTAACTTTTGATAAATTTTATCCATACCTATAAAATAACAATAATAATATAGTAATATTATGTTATCATTGCTGACCAGAATTTTTTTTTTCTGAATGTCTCTTTATACCCAAATCTTACTATTTTATTTTGAAGGTAGTACAAACAGTTTAGAAAGTAAATATTTAGAAAAATCAATTTTACCTAGTTTTTCTTGGTATGGTTAGACTAAGATTGAAAGAGCGTTTTATACGATTTTTTTTTGTCAATATTGATAACATTTGACTGAAAATTGTTTTAGTATTTTTTTTTAACGGTCATATAATTGCTCATACCATTGTTGTCTTACTCTAAGTTAATAGGTACTATATTCTTTAAATTGAAAAATGACACCTGTGACCCTTGATTTAGTACAACAATTCTCTAACCACTGCGCTATCCAGGAGTCGACCTGTACCCAGGGTCATCCTTCACTCATTCTTTAAGGCAGAGTCTGTGATGGACGTGAGAATATCGTCAGCTACATATGAGTGATCAATTAAGAATAGATAAAGCAGCCACCTTCGATTCGGAGGGGGGGGGGGACGGCTTCATGCCGTCAATAGTACATTTACAATCGTACAAATGCGCATATCATGGATTAAGTAGCCAAAATATTATATTTGATGATTAGGGTTATAGCCGCATCTAAATATTTTATTTAAATTGAAGGATTCTGGTGAAAGGTCCCTTTAGAAATTACTTTTTTTTTTCGGTCAACACTGATAACATTTTATTATAGTTATTTTATGGGTATTGATAATATCTATAAAAAGTGACAGCTTAGCATCGCATCACTTGACGTGTGAAGGTGGTTTTATTTTAATAACTTTCATTAACTGTACAAAAAAAATCTATTTATACTCTGATTTTAGTAGGAAGTCCTTCTTGAAAGGCCAAAATACTTTATATTCTGCAGAATTTTGATACGAAATAGGGTCTTCCAAAACGGGCTTACTACGATAGTCGGAATATAAATTGGACTCTACTAATACTTGGATTTTAACCCTTCCTTTTAAATGACGCAATGGTGAATTTTAATTCCCATAGTTTTATCAAAATAAACTTATGAAAGGGGAACGTAGGTATGTTATATTGCTTTGGTGTACGGATTCGGGCTGTTTTTCAACACTAACAATTTTCAATGCCACGCGCTTTTTTTTTTTACTTTTATATAAGACAATATGTTGTTTATAAAAGAGAATATCCGGTCAAAGTCGATGCACTTAAAATATACAAATATAGTAATTTCTTTATTTGCACAAGTGTCGCATTTTTATTTTATTTTAATAATCATTGTATTCATGTTTATGAATAGAACAATATTATAATATAATACCTATTATTATTATTTACAAAGGCATTCCATTACATATTTTACTTAATCTTCGTGTTGCTGTTAAAACCATATTAATGTAAAGTATGTATTAGCGTTGCGTATTCGTGAGTTTTTTTAATGACAATAATTTAGTGTAGATTATAATTTTTTTTTCCAATTTTCCTAAAAATTATCTAATATTATTTTATTGGCTCATATTACCTCAAGTGGTCGCATTGTCTAACCGCTGGCGGGGAGATCGGGGTTCAAATCCCTCCTGGGTGTGTTGGGGAGGGGGGGGGGGCAGACAAATATGGTTTTTCACTTTCTCTCCTCGAAAACTCGGGTACATTTCCTCTAAATTCAACCTTCCTGATTCCTACCACAATAACGTAACTAATACAACTGTATACGTGCAATCCAATTTTCACAATAAGCTCCTTCCTTTCTTTATCTGGCTGTAAGAAAAGTTACTAGATCTACTTTCACGTATTCATACGTCAAGTCATGTGATCTGAAGCTGTCATTTTTTATAGATATTATCAATACCTATAATATAACATTAATATATAGCCTTCTTCGGTGGTCGCATGGTCAAAGGCGTCCCTTCTCGTGTTAAGACTAGATTACCGATGCCAAGGAGAGCGGTGTTCAAATCTTGGTCAGGTGTGCTGAAGGTAGATTTCCAAAATGGTTTTCCAATCTCTCTCAACGCAAATTCGGGTACACTTCCTCTAATCAACTTTCCTCATCCCTAACTCATTAACGTAATTAGTACATATACGTATAACCCGAACGAGTAATAAAATGCGGTACTAAATTAAAAAAAAAGTAAAATGTCATCAATTTTGACCACAAAATTAATAGAAATGTGTGTTTATTCTTAAAGGCCCTTCCTATGAAAATTGGACTGTAATATATCTTCTCCTGCTCTGTTCTGTGTGTGTGACACACTGCATGTTAACTTGTTAATAATGGGAGTCGTAACAAATTGTTGGCAACAGTGTGAACTGCTCAGACGCTCTTTGAGTAATAAACCCCCCTTCCTACTATTTAACATATTTGATAATAAAAAAAGGGCAACGTTTGTTTACTGAACACGTAGATGATTTAGAAACTTAGTTTATTTCTGTCAAAATATGTAGCAGACATTAGTGGCGAGCTAGAGACGAGTAACACCTGTTTCCGCAGTAAATAAGATTTGAATTTAGAACGTCTCATTGTAACAATCGCGACTTGCGCGTGCGAAAAGGGAAAAGAACGATTGATTTGCTTACCAACATCAGGGTGAAAAACTCACTTTTTCTGGGAGGTTTTCTCGATGGTTAAAATGAATTGTAATAATGTCGTTTTAGTTGCGTGGCGTGACATTTTGTAATGTGCTACCAGATACCTGTTTTGTAAAGCATTCACCTTTACCCAACTACAGTAGCCCCATGGCTTCTTTGGTGCTGACTGACATCTCACAGCTGACTTCTGACAGTTAACATTTAGGAATATACCTACATTTTGACCGTCAGAAGTGACAGCTGCTAAACAAATGTTCTTGCAGATCATATGGGTGAACGGAGTGTACCTAGACGCAGTGAAAACAAAAAGTTACTAAATTTAATAATCACCGGCAAAAAGAGAGCAACTATTGCAACTGTTTGATAACTTTTAATTTGATAACGTGTCAAATTAATAATTATAATACAGTATGTTTGCTCGCTCTCGTTCCCCGAGTTTCCCTTATAACTTTCAAACTAATTGACGTAAGGTAATTGGTGTATGAGAAGCGTTCAGGGGCTGATAACGAGTGGAACACCCTGTATAACAAGAAGATAGGCCCCAGTGTCGGAATTCACGGGAAGGGTTGTTTTTATTCACCACACATAGAACCTTTTTTTTCTACTAATTTTAGGAAATCTTGAGTCACTTGTTTCATCCAAATTTGACTCAATTTGTACCTTAGATCCGCCATCTTGGATTTTTTTAAAAGTTTTGGACCTTTATGATAAATACTGCATACTCCCTCCATAGCGTCAATTACAAACTTTAGTTCTCTAGGAATTAATTTGTACGCTACGTCCACCATTTTGTATGCTCCATCATGGATTTTTCAAGTTTCTGATTGGTCTCATAACGTCCATACCAATTTTCGTCTCCCCAAGGTATATGGAGACGGAGAAAAGAGTCCTGGAAATAAAGACACTGAATAGAGGTTTAGTTCCAAACTAATTTATCTTAGTTATATGTTTTTAAATCTTATCTGCTAGTTGCTGATCAGGGGTTACCAAGTTAACCCATATGGTACTAAAATAAGAACTCTGTTATAAACCCACAAACCATAAACAAATATCACAATATCATCAATTTAAAATATGACATCTTTTTAAATAAATGAGTTATTTATTTTAGTCCCATTTTCCCTTTAGCTGTGTTTAAAATTAGGTTCACATAACACAGCAAAATCCATACGTATAACGGGACATTAATTTTGTTTTGAGTAATGTATAAATAGCATGTCGGTAATGGATTCCTTAATACACTTTATTATTTGTCACGTTTGCAGTGCTACCGTGGCTAGATCAATAAGAAATGAAATGAAAGCAAGGTTCTTTTAAACTAGAGGCTTTATTCTCTTTCCGATGAAAACAATATTATAATTATGGATGTTTTGTGTTTGATTGAAAAGCGTGTTGTATAATGAATAAGTTTAATTTAAATAAAAGGTCATCGTATGTTTATTTTACCAAATCGATATCATCGATTCAGGGTGGTACTCTTATTTGAGACCGATATTATATTCTTATATGGTAAAAATCTCGTCTGGACAAAATTATTTATGTTTTTTGGCGTTCTTAAATTATTTCGAGCGTTTTAAATTATTCCCATAGTGGTTTCTAGATTCATTTGGGACCATTTTCTTGCTCTAAATGTTTGATGGTTTTTTTTGGGAACATATCTCAAACCAGGGATGGGGATCTTGCGGCCTTTTGAGTGGTTCGTTTTGCGGCCTTTTTGCATATTTTGTCAACTATGGTTTTTTTTCTTCGCTTATAAATAATCTATAGTAATAAAAGGAAATGTGGGGAATGCCAGGCCTCCACCGTGGTTCGGATTCCACGTTTAAACTGTAGGTCCTCCATTTCATCTCACAATCACCCTACCCATTACATATTAGCGTAAGTGCGTATAACCCGAACGGGTAGTAAGACGTTGTGCTAATAATAATAATAATAATAATAATAATAATAAAAGGAAGTGTTTGTTTGTGTGCGATGCCCAGCCAAATCTACGGCACGCAGAGATCTGAAATTTTTAACATATGTTGACGGGGGAGGGGGGGTCCGAATGCACCTCGAAGCCGGATTTTTAAATTTAAAATTATATTTTTAATTAGGCTATTTTTAACCATATTTTGAAGAAAATATTTTGAAATCTTGTTTAGAATTACGTTTCAGAGATAACGTTTCCATTTGAAATCGGGCACCATGGGGTAGGGGGGGGGGGCGAGCTTATATAATTCCTATACCATAGTGTGTCATCGACAACGCCGTGCAAGATTGCCAGTTTACAATAATTTTTGGTTACCATACTTTCTTAAACGTTTATTTTAACTAACTAAACTAAAAAATACCCTTGTTTTTAAAGCATTTAAACAATAACAGCTCTTATCGCCCTAGATATGGTTGGTGCACTATCATCATATTTTGACAAAACTTAGTGCAACTTGCATGAAGTGTGCGGGTTGATGGGGAATCTGTCAAGTGACATTGGCCCTTCTAATGCCAAAAGGTTCCCCACCTATGCTTCAAGGGGTTTACCCGCCTCGGTAGCGTAGTTGGCTAACGCGCTTGTCGTGTTTAGCTCGACTGCTGAGGACGGGGAGATCGAGGTTCGAATCTCGGTCGGGAGAACTGGGTGGTTTTTCCTAAATGGTTTTCCTCTCTACATCCACGCAAATGCGGGTTTACTTCCTCTAATTAAACCTTCCCAATTCCTAATCCATTAGCGTAATTAGTACTTAAAGCGTATAAACCGAATGGGTAGTAAGACGCGGTGCTAAATATTATTATTCAAGGGGTTTGCATGGGTAGCTGAGATATTTATTACCTATCAGATGTTGCACTCAGGTTAGCTATTGACAAAACTTTCATTCAGTACACGAGTCTGGTCTTTACTGGCATAAACACAAAACTATTTTCTATGACCTTCTACATAGTCGACGTAGTTTAAAAGTTGAAAATTTCCACTCCGAAAGGTCCAAAAATCCACATATTTCGGTTGATTATTAGGACCTTTAGCTCGGGAAACGAAAGGTGATTGGTATAGGAGTGTAGAATGGATGTTTGTGAATCGAATGATGTCATTTAATAGAGTGGGTAACAACCTATTGTATTGTCCTTCTGTCTTGTTCTCTTACTGTCGGACAGCTCGACAGCAACTATTCTAGTGTCTTAAATTTTTATTTAAATTAATTATATAATTTATATTAATTATATAATCATTGTTTAAAATGAGCGAATGGAATTGCAATAGAAAAGTGAGAAAATGATATAGCAAATCAAAGGTTCATTTCCCATGCCTAGATATCAGGGCTGGCTCAAGGGTAGCTATGTAACCGATGATGTGTGGTAAATAAATTACATTAAACAAATATTTGCTTTGTTAAAACCCCTAATTTTATTTTTTATCCTCTCAAATCGTTAGTGAAATTCGAATCTTGTCGATGTCGAAATATGTCATATTTAGTGAGATATTCCAAATATCTTCATAACCTATCACAGTTTTCTTATTCCTTCAAAATGTTCACAAGATGCGAAGGCTATTGTGCGTGCGTGTCAAACGCGAAGCGAAGTAGATCATTACCTTTGACTTCATTTCGAAGCTTCGCACATTCCTAGAAACTTCACAAATACGGACTCTAGTTCGCGTTCCCCTGCGACTCGCCCTTAAGACGCCCCTGTGGCCGAGATTTAGACAACTTTGGGAGGCGATGTTTAAAAAAAAAAGTTGGACGGATCCCCCGCCCACCCCTCCTTTAGTCCAAACCCTTGCAAATGCGCATTTAACGGCGTCACTATCTAACGTTTGTTCACTGAATTTCTATTACGTAATTAACCTCGAGGATATCTATCTATTTGTGAATTCTTCCGCCCTGGGTGTTATTTTCGAGGTATATATATATTTAAATACTTCATTATTTGATAAAGATATACCCTTAAAATTGAGCTCGCGTTTGGATACCTAACGTGTTTGTATATCGGTGTTCTTTTTATATATAATTTTTTTCCTGTAAGTTACCGAAACGAAACTAACTTTGGTGCGCATGTATCCTCTTCTTACAGCGCAGGTGTTAGTTATTTATATAGAAGACACTCCAAAATTTATAAGCTTTCTTCCCTCCCTACCTTCTCACCCTCTTCCTCATTTCCCCCCCTCCTCAACCAACATCTTCCATCGCGTGCAAGGAAGGGTAACGCTAAAGCTTATATAGAACGCAGTAAACATTGTTCATCGACCGTACCCCCTCCCCCCGGCCGAACAGGCGTTAAAAGTGGGTGGTCGGAGGGTTAGGGGATGCATGTGAAAGGGTCACGATTTTCCTGGGGGGTCGTTATCTCTTGAGTAGAAAATATAAAGTAGTGCGTCCATCCTTCCTTGCGGTGATGAGGCGGTGCGCGCACACTAGCGTTTTCTTACTAGGGTTTCTACTCGCGAATACCTACCCCCTCTCACAGCCCTTATCCTCTCCCCCTCCCCATTCTCCACTTGGCTAGTCCGCCATCTTTAGGGTAATGACGGGGTGGGTTGGTGGGTGACCCTCCCTTTTCGCGCGTTCTCTCGGAGGGTGCTGTGCAACACTTGACTAAACGCCCGCACTATTTGGGGGAACACTAAGAAGCGTTGCCTGCGTTTAGAAATCCTGGATTATCCATGAAATGGTTGGATATTTTTTAAGATTGTTTCCACCAAAATGTAACATAAAGTTCTGACTAATTTAAAAGTTTGAATTTTAAGTTTTTAAGATTTTTAAATATGTGTAATAATATACATAAAACCTTGTAAAACAATCCCATATTATCTGAAAATATTCTGTTGTGACTTGTGACCCTATCAAAACACGACTTAGGAAGGCTAACTCTAGGTTTATAACCTTTTGCTTTAATCCCATAAGTAAACATTTTCGTTAAAGAGTCGTTAAATTAAAAGCCAGCAACTTTAAACTCAAAATACAAACATTTTAACGGGTCAGACCTGTTAATAATTTTTGCCTAAATTTTGTTGAAAACAATATTTAAAAATATCAAAAACTTAATATATATTGCGGGATTTATAAACGTCTGCAGCACGTGTAGCAGTCTGAAGGTGGCGATGGAAGGAAACGCGAATTAAAGCCAATAATGTTTGCAGTTTTTATAGCAAAAACAATATGTTTTTTGGACAAAACAAACAAAATATTGCTCCATTAGATAAGTTTAGTTTAATTCTTTATTCCATGGAGTCATCCCGTAATCAAGCCATACCTACCAAACGGCCGCCGCCGTATGTTAGCTAAAGTAATGCCAACTTCTTAGGATAGAGGGTGTCATGTGGTCACCACAACAATTACTACCGCTGCTAATCTCACTTTATTTTTTTAGATCGGAACCGATACTTATTTATACAAGTAGCTCCTCATTTTGTCCTCACGAGGCTGAGTTAACCCCGTTCCAGACTCAATGCATCACTGAAAAATCTGGAAGCACCGGGGATCGAACCCGGAACCTCTTGATTTGTAGGCAGGGACCACTAGACCACAGAGTTTAATTGTCTACACATGGTAATATCAACAGTTATTGAATAACGATCATGGGCATACTAAGCATTTGATGGTAAACTTAATTTGCACCGCGTCTTGCTAGCCGTTCGGGTTATACGCCTATGTAATAATTATACTAATGGGTTAGGGATTAGGAAGGCTTAGTTGAGAGGAAAAACACCCGTATTTGCGTGTAGGAGAGTGTAAAACATTTAGTAAAACCACCCTCAACGCACCCGATTGGAATTGAACCCCGATCTCTCCCCTCTTTACACGAAAGTAGTGTGTTAGACCACACGGCCACCGGAGCGGGTGTAAACTTGTTAAAGATGAACAAATGTTCTACTCAAATTACGCAATTCCCCGTGATTATTCAAAAGCTGTTGGACTTTGATAGAACAAAAAAGGCCTTCCAGAGCCATTCCTACAAAATATAAGTGTAATTAAATGACCCGATATAACATATCCTACTCGTTATTGGGTACAAACATTATTTGTGTTATTAGGTGTAATCAAATTTGATAAAAGTTCGCCCAACATCAATTAGCATCATTGGGTATATTTTGACAAGAAATAAGGTCTAGTTTGTCGCGGTAGAATCTCTGCCTTTTTTTATGCTAAATTGTGACCACGCAAATACGGATGAATTTACTTTACTATACCTTCTTTATCACAAAACGTAATTTATATAGGCTTATATACGAACGGGTTGTAAGAAGCAGGGGGGAAAATAATAATTTAGTTAACCAGCGCTTGTGTTGTTCAAGACTCGAACTACTGTCCTTCATCTTGTTTCAGAGTCGAGATAATTATGTGCATGTAGGTCTGTCTGCACATAGGATTTATTTTCCATCCAAAGTGATATTTTTAATCATGTCTTACACTTGGTACCAATCTAATTTCATAAATTAGATATCATTTTTGTTTGTGTGAAAATATACGTTAGGAATCAATACTTTTTTTTAAAGAAAAAAAGTTTTTTTTAAAAATTTCTTTTGCTTACACTAACTATTCGGAGGAGACAGAATGAGTGAATTTCAAAAACGCTTGAGCATTCTCTGACCCGGTTGGGAATGCATATAAGGTGTCCGCTTCAGTGGTCGAAGAGGCGTCAATATCGCAATATACTGCTGATAAGGAGAATGTCGGGGTTTGAATCCCGGTCGGGTGCATTGAGGGTGATTTTTTCCTAAATGGTTTTCCATTTGCCCTTCACTTAAATGCAGATTCAATTCCTCTTGAATTAATCCATCCTCATTATTAACACAGTAGCGTAATTATTACATATGCGTAAACCCGAACGGTTAGTAAGATGCGGTGTTTTAAAAAACTTAGTTGTTAAAGAGCCTTCCTCGGTCCCGGCACAGATTTATCTTATTTCCAAACCCTTCCTTCACCTCTGACAAGATATCTTGTGAATGTGGGGAATGCCAGGCCTCCACCGTGGTTCGGATTCCACGTTAAACTGTAGGTCCTTCATTTCATCTCACAATCACCCTACCATTACACATTAGCGTAAGTGCGTATAACCCGAACGGGTAGTAAGACGCGGTGCTAATAATAATAATAATAATAATAATAATGTTAAAGAGCCAGGAGAGCGAACCACTACTCCAAATCTGGTGGTCTTTAAGAACATTTTTATTCAACTTTAATACACTTAGAAGTCACTTTGTGTTTTGAAACTATTGTTCCATGATTGTTTATTTTACTTGATACGTTTTATGGGAGAGCGAAACATCATCTCTTTTTCTTTGATTGACGTTGTAAAAATAAAAATTCGTCTTAGGTGGTTATCTTATTTCTCTCTCTCTCTCTCTCTTCTTCATTCCTCCTTCCACTTCCCTCGCCCCACCTTAATAAAAAGAAATGTGTGCTTCAAGCAATGAAGTTATATAATTTGTAAAATGATATCTCCAAGATTCGAATATGTAAATTTGTTTGGTAAATTATAGTACGTAAGTTGGAATGAAGTTTTATATCATTTCGAAGCTCCCCGTTTCTTTTTTCAATCTCACATTCACATACGTTGTTAATTTTTTTCTATTCTTTTTCGTTGTTTTAACATTCTTTTGGCCTGCATGTATTAAACACATGATGTGAGCACAGGTTTCCGAATCTGTTATTGGATTCGTGTATCCGGGAATCGACTGGGAAAATTGTCTATTATTATTAGTGAGATATTGTAGGTCTATATAAAGCATGATAATTGCAAGCGGTAACTTTTTTTAAGGTCGTGAGAAGAATTTATTTCTCTGAAAATGTGAGTGTTGGGATCGCGAGTTAGAGGGAGAAAAATATTTAATATGCGATTACGACTAACGTTTGTTTCGTTCTTTATGTGTTTAATTTAAAGCGAGTACCTCATTATCTCATTCTAAAAATGTCAGATGTTTTTTTTTATGTATGTTCAGGGGCTGTTATAATATTTTATTCGAAAAATGCTGTAGCTTTTTTTTTAATATTCCTCTTGTCTCCCTGTCCCCCTAAGGCGAAACCTGTATTTCGTTATGTCATACCGTGAAAACAAAAATGCAATCATCAGTCATTTCGTTTTGTCATTAGTTGGTTGTTTGGTGAATATGAAAATTATATTTGAGCTGAATAAACTCCCCCCCCCCTCCGCCGTGTAGTAAACTGTTTTATATGGTTGAAAAGAAGTGCTTCAAGTTTTCACTGTCACTTTCTCACTGTGTAAATGTTTGTTTTATGGCGATCTCTTTTATATATATTTTACTTTCTG
Source organism: Timema monikensis (assembly GCA_902151445.1). NCBI lineage: Eukaryota > Metazoa > Arthropoda > Insecta > Phasmatodea > Timematidae > Timema > Timema monikensis. Next base: position 45,799 of record CABFVZ010001668.1, on the reverse strand, counting down.
CTTGTGAAAGAATTAGTACAAGAGAGCAGCTTTCCTTTTACTACATTAATTATTGTTGTAATTTAAAAACACGTAACAGTCATTGACGCGTCTTGAGATGGACGACTGATTTTTGTCATTAAAACACGTATAAAAGACAGCGAATGAAACATTTTTTCGTTTTCAAGTGTGAATAATCAACTTTTGATTTATATGTTTATTTTATATTTGCTAACTTAAAACCTGTTCTTTTATGTTTTACAAACTTTGCGCAGCATTAATAACTGTGCGATAGCTACTATTTTTTAAAAAAAATATTATTATGTGTTATTAAACGGCTTAACCTACGGGATAAGGATGGAGAGTGTAGTTTTAGAGCAGGTGTGTCAAACTCGTTTGGTCATTAAGACCACTTTGAAAATATAAAATATTATATTGCCATCGTAAGTTATTAAGTAAAAAATAATAATTTAAAGATATCGATTAAATATTAAGGTTACATACAATTTCAATACTTACCCTCCATTTTTACCTAGAAATATCAATTCTTTTATTTACAGCATTGTGTGGGTTTAAGCCTTAAATTGTGTGCTGAACTAACTTTCACCTCATTGATGACAATATTTTTTCTCTCTAAGCCGTTATATTTTGGGTTTGGATTCCATCTCGTAAGAGAAAACAAATTTTCACACCCTTGTATGCTTCCAACCATTGTACACATTTGTTGCGAAAATTTAGCAATTTATGGTAACAGATCCCTGTTGACCCGTAAAAGTTTGGTACACCATCCTAAATTGCTGAATTTCACCAAATAAGGTTCAGTTTCCAGATCACATTGTGATTTTATTCAAGTTTTATAAGAAGATGAATCGAACCGCTTTGTACGTTGAGTCATCATTAGATACGCGGGCCACAAGTTTGGTTTGCTCCTTCCCCTCCTCCTCCCCGCCCTTTTATTTAGAGGAAGTGCACCCGACTGATATTCCAATGGCAATAGCGTGCCTGACGCCCTTAGACTGTGTGGTCAACGATAAGGCTGTTACCCAAAATACTTGTACATTTTCTTCGTCAAGATACCAGCATACACGTACGCAATAGCCCTGCAGAAAATGTGCCAAGTCGTTCATAGCTACGGTGTGATTTTCATAGGAGTTACTATAGTTACTTTCACGTATTCATACGTCAAGTCATATGATCTGCAGCTGTCACTTTTGTAATATATGATCAATACCTGTACAATCACAACAGTAAAATATACATTTAAATTAATTTCCCTGAGCAAGAGACGACTCTTGGATAGCTCAGTGGTAGAGCATTGGTGCTCTAAGCCAAACGACCCGGGTTCAATTCCCATGTCTAGGTTTCATTTTTCAACTAATTTAAATTAATGGGAATGTAGTCCCCTCCATACTGACAATGCCGTAATTACAATGATTTAAAATAGTCAAATCTTATCAATGTGGACTGAAAAAAAATATACATTTGTATTTTTAAAATGCCATTCTTATTATAATAATAATAATAATAATAATAATATTTAGCACCGCGTGTTACTACCCGTTCGGGTTATACGCTTTGAGTACTAATTACACTAATGGATTAGGAATTGGGAAGGTTGAATTAGAGGAAGTGAACCCGCATTTGCGTGGAAGGGGAGTGGAAAACCATTTAGGAAAAACCACCCCAGTTCACCCGACCGAGATTCGAACCTCGATCTCCCCGTCCTCAGCAGTCTAGCTCAACACGACAAGCGCGTTGGCCAACTACGCCACCGAGGCGGGTGCCATTCTCATAAAAATTGGACTGGAACTTACTTAAACAGAATTTTTAAAAGTTATATTTCTTAAAAGTGTCACTCTAATCTGTCCAAGGGTTATCTGGGGTCGGTGGCCCGTAAACCCTTGATGGGGCCAACTTCCCCTTCCACCTACCAGGTGATGAAGGAAGACGCGCCCATTGGAATAAATCGTATTTTAATTCGTGTAATCATTGTTAGAAAAGACTGACTTACTACCCCCCCCCCCCATCCCAGCTTGTCATCCATATTTCCCCCACCCTCTACCTCCCACGGGGGCTGGTTTAGAAGGAGAGAGAAAGGAGTTATGGTCGCGGGGCCGTCTCGGTGTAGCGTTGACGGTGGCAGGTCGGGTGAGTAACGTTTCGTTTTAATTAGTCCCGACGTCGGCTGTTTGCAGCGCCACGACGTCTGTGCTGTGTTGGACGTGACGCCCGCGTCATGGATAATGTAATGTACTGCCCCTCCGGCTCACCGAGTGATGAGAGCGGGGTTTGAAAGGGGAGAGGTTCCCCACGAAATTAAAACTTTTGGGGGTGTCCCCCGCCCGCTCGCACGATAGGCGTCAGGTGAGGGAGGCTACGCCGTCTGCAGTCCACATGACATTTATCCGCCCTCACTTGGACCCCCGGGACAAAAAGAAGTTTTGGGATTGTGAGGTATATAATATATACTTTTGCCTGTCTCACGTTTATATTAATTATTTAATTAAAAGCTGTGTGGTAATAACTTACTGTTTAGTAAATTAAGCGCCTTTAAAAAAAACTAATAAGGGGTCATCCATAATCCACAAAACGGTTTTTTTTCTTACCTATTTTTGACCTCACCTACCGCTCCCCTTAGGGGGCGTTCAAGTATTACGTAAGCACCTTTATTTCCTGACAAGGGGGAAGGGGGGCTCAGAACAATGTTAACGTAAGACGGAGAGGAATGGGCAGGAATGGCGCTGCGACCCAGTGACCACAAATTGACACACAACGATTAAAAGTGTTAAGACGTGCATTCAAATACATTAGTTATCAGATTAAAATAATTTTATAGTTTTTTGTAACTATAATAATTCATGTATTCACTAATACTTTTGTCTACCTGCTTAGTGCAATAAATATAAATTCATTTTACAACTGTTTATTGTGAACGACTTCGTACCATTAATTAATGGGTCGTTGCAGCGATGTCCGCAGATTATCGCGCTGAAATGGATTCAGAACTTTTTATTGGGAAAAGTTTTATTAGAATGAGGTCTCACTCGACTTTCAAGTTCTAGTAGAGTTTACTCGTCACAACTTTCCATACATTTAAAGTTTTCGGTGTTATTTACTCATAACGTGTATTTTTTCCTTCACACCATGATGATAACTTAAAACGAACCTTCTCCCATATATCTGTTTATTTGTTGCACCAAACCACTCAAGTGGGAATTGAGTTATTATTATTATTATTATTATTATTCAACGAAAGAGAGATATTTCATTTACCGATACATGAATCATGGTTTCCATGGTGATGTAAGCAAATAATGATTGTACAGATGAACCAATGCGCACACAGCAGAAAATATGGAAATCTGCTAGGAAAACTGAGTTTTCCTCCCTGCACGCAAATGCGGGTACATCTCCTTTGGATAAAAGCTTCCTCGTCCATAACACATTAGTGTAATTAGTAAAACAGCGTACAACCTGAACAGTTAGTAAGACACTGTGCTAAAAGAAAAACCATACAAGTACTTGCATCCCGCATTGATGGCCGATACTAAACTCTTAATATCGGTCGCCGGTTTAGAGCGACTATTTGGTCGTCCCTGACGTATATAACACAGGGTTGGAAAGATTATTTACGATTAACAAGAACGAAGTTAAATATTTTCCGAGTTGCGGCGGGCGCACTGTGTATGTGTATGTGTATATATGTGTTACGCGTGCGAGTTACCGTCTATCATACACACATTTCGCTCTCCTCCAACTATTTATAATCCACACACACACACACATATCCATACACTCACCCGCCCTAGTTTCCCGGAACTCTGAATACGACCTCTTATTTCCATAGGCAAGTATTTATATTTATCTTTTAGTGAAACAAGACATATGTTTAAGAAGAAATTTAGAATTTACTCTCTAAACATCCGGTGGGTATAACAATATCTAATTCAGTGCTGGCAGGAGAATAACGACCTGGGACTTAAAAAAGCAAGAATAAGATAATCATTTTTTGAAATGTTCGACTCTGTAAGAATAGTTGCTGTCGGAATAATATATATCTCCCCCTCTCTCTTACACGTTCCAGTTTGGCCTCGATAAGACGCGCGAATTACATTGGGGCGTTCACTAAAAGTTGAAATAAATGGTACGGGGTGCACCGCACAGACTTTCTCTTTTATCTTAAAATGGAGACATTTACTTAACACTCGTAAGAATTGTGAAACGAACTATTGATTTTATAGGAAAAAAATATTTCAAACCTATTTTAATATAATACTACAACTTTACCATGATAATTTATCTCGTATCTTTGATAGTTACGGAGATGTGAACAAAATTGGACATTTTCGGCTTTTTTAAATATCATCAAAGTCATTCTCGTGGAAAAATGAGGATTGCCATTTTGTTTGTAATTTTAAATAGTGTATATATAACAAAACGTAAGTGCGAATTTAGATAAAAGTTTGTTTCATCTTTTATTCCCTTCAGTAAACTTTTCTTAAATGTAGGGTTGGGTAGATGGATAATTCCAAAAACTCTGCTGGAAACATACGTCATCGCATAAACCTCCTTTTTTTTTTGTTTCAGGGGGTCATGAAACTTGTACCTTGAACAAAATCTCGAGTTAGATTATTATGACGATCACCGAGCGGTTGAAAGAAAGTAAATAAATAATAAACTGGAAATTGAGAAAATAATAATAGCTTGTTGGTTGGGCACGCGGACAGAACTTCAAGTTCGCTTAGGCTTGGGTTTGACAATGACGGGGAGGTAGGGCTTCGAATCTCGGTTGAAAGTGTTTTTTCCTTGAAGGTTTCCCACTTCCCTTCCATGCATATTTCCTCTAGATTCTATCTTTTTCCTCCTTACCTTATCAGCGGAACAACATGTCGATAGCTCGGACGGGTAATAAATAAGACACGGTGCAATAAAAGGTTGGCTAAATTAACATGTGTGATTTTATATTAAGGTGCGGCAGAAGAGAGCGCGAGTACTTTTACAGTTTTTATAGCATTACATGTTTTTGGTCAAAATAAATCAAACATTTCTCCAGTAGCAACATAAGAGTTTAGTTTTCTGCACATGCTAATATCAACATAACTTGAATATATGTCAAGGGTGTCGTGGAATGTTGACAACTTTTTCACCTTTGGCCAAAAAAAATTCAATTCTATAAAAACTGTATAAACACTTGCACTCCCTTCTGCCGCACCTTAGTGATATGTGCTTAACATGATATTTTCAACACTTAATAAAATATTTAACATAGTTTTAGTTAGTCATTTGAAAAAGTTCACCTTGGTTGGGTTTAAAACGCTGTATTATGAACTCTATGTGTCACGTCTTTAGTGGACAAAGTTTGAGAAATCTTGCTCCATACTAATCTCTTTATCAATCATGCCCAACCTTCCCCGACTGTAGGCCCAATAAGTTTTTGTGCAGTTGTCCCGGGGAGCCGTGCATGGCAATTTTAACAAAACTTTATGCTCAAATATAATAACATTGACAATTTTTTTTTGTCACCGCGTTTTACTAACCGTGCGGGCTATACCCATATATACTAATAATGCTAATGTGTTAGAAGTGAGGCTAGGTTGAATTTAGAGGAAGTGTACCCGCATTTGCTTGTAGGAAGAGTGTAAAACAATTTTGGAAAAATGACCCTCAGAACACCCGAAATTCAAACCTCGATCTTCCTGTCATCGGCAGTCCTAATCTTCTGCGAAAGTAGTGCGTTGTACTCGATGTTAATTTGGCCGGGAGGAAGTGGAATGGCAAATGTACCCCCTACCCCCCCCCCCTTCCCCCAACCGTATCGCACTAAGTATTGGCTCCCGTCCTTATCCAGATCGCGGACCCCCTCCCCCATCCCACCCCCACACGAGGGAAACTAGAACTTTTCACACACATTTATAGTGTTCTACGAAACCAATTACATATAAATACGAGTTCATATTTCTTTATCACCCGTTCTGATTAAATACGCTTAGATGATAAATATTTAATTGGCGTAATGATGAAGGAAGCATTTTCGTTGAAAGAGGGTGGATAACCACTAAGGAAAAAATCAACCTCAGTAGACCCGACAGGTCTTCTAACCCAAATATCCCCGTCTTCAGCAGACCAATCCATCAGGAGAGTGACACCCCCACTTCGGTGGCGTAGTTGGCTAACGCGCTTGTCGTGTTGAGCCCGACTGCTGAGGACGGGGAGATCGAGGTTCGAATCTCGGTCGGGTGAACTGGGGGTGGTTTTTCCTAAATGGTTTTCCACTCTCCCTCCACGCAAATGTGGGTTCACTTCCTTTAATCCAACCTTCCCAATTCCTAATCCATTAGTGTAATTAGTACTTAAGCGTATAACCCGAATGGGTAGTAAGACGCGGTGATAAATAATTAAAAAAAGGAGAGTGACGCCTTAAAACCATTCAGCCACGGAAGCGGGTCATTTCATATTCATAAAATAAATATCAATTAGATTGCATTGTTATTAAAAAAAAGGCGTTGTTTTAAGGAGTCTGTGTAGTGATATCTAACACGATTTCCACGTTCACCTAGTGTGATGGTTAGTGCTGTTTAGAGGCCCTCATTTTTAGAATGTCAGGATCCACGGAGAATAATTTCAATCGTAGGTTTGATCCTACACTAAGTTTCTGTTTTTACATGTATTATTATTATTATTATTATTAAGACTTACTTAGGTGGCCGCATAGTTCTCAAACTGTGGTACGTGGTGGTGTGCCAGCTGGTTCGCACATGGGACCGCAGGAAAATGATGGTATGAGACAATCGTGTTTGCTTTCCCAAATATTATATTATAGTTTAACTGGAACTAAGTTTTGAAAAATAAGTAATCAGTAATCTAACCTCAAATTATGTTTACTATCTTACTATCATGTAAATAATTCCCAGATATCTATTTTAAACAAAATTGCTATGAACTTTTTCTAAAATTACCCAACATTACTATATTACTTAACTGAGGGCTTCAATCAAAAGAACTCCCCGATGACAGACAGAATTGTTTTGGTTTATAGGGCACATAAAAACTAACAAGTCATAATCTCGAGGTCGAAATTTTTCACAATAACAGTATGTTTTATGTTTTTTTAGAAAGTAAAAAAGTTAAATAAATTAAAAGAGTACAATATTGACAAGCTAACTCCATTTATTGAAAATTGAAAAATTGACTCTTGGGCACGGGAATTGAACCCGGGACCTTTGGCTTAGTACGCCAATGCTCTAACCACTGAGCTATCCAGGAATCGTCCCGTTCCCAGGGTCATTCTTCACTCACAGACTCTGCCTTAAAATATGAGTGAAGAATGACCCTGGGTATGAGAGAATTCCTGAATAGCTCAGTGGTTAGAGCATTGACGTATTAAGCCAAAGGTCCCGGGTTCGATTCCCGTGTCCAGGTGTCATTTTTCAATTTTCAGAATATGATATCTTGATGGAAAATTCCTCACTAAAAAGCATAAATAATAGTTCCGGCAATTTGATTCTTAACTCCGTTAAGCCAACTATAGGAGAGACCGGGGCATGTTGACGTTAAGCAGGTATGGCTGATATAAATAGTTGTAATCCATATATCATAGTGAGTTTTTTTAATCTTTAAAAGCATTTCATTTACTAACTTTTACGCATTATAGTTTGCTATCAAATACATTTGTTTAGCTGTAAAAAATTGTAAATGGCAGCATTGCAAATTAGTCAACTTGCCCCAATGCCGGGGCAAGTTGACGAACCTATTGGGTTAAATGACGAACTAGAATGTTCATGCTTTATATATGCTATAAAAACCTTTTTGTATATTAACATAACCTACATATTTAAATACCAAATAATTTCAAAATTACATATCTGATTTAGATTTTTTTCATTAACTTTAACTATTAATTAATGGTCTAAGAAAAAAAACCAATCCACACAAAACATGACATTTAACATTTGGGTGCTTGCGAAACAATATAATAATTAAAGAAATCAATAACCGTTGTTTAGGCCATAATAGATAATTATTATGAATTTAATACTAACAATAGTCACACTTAAACTGGCCACATCCTTCATAGCTTGACCAGTCCTCATGCCACCATTGTCCACAAGTTCCTCTTCACATCCTGGACACAGTATAGTTTCAGTGTTTTCCTGAGCTTCCGGGGTTTTTTTGTAATAACTTCTTTGAGGCTGTTTTGGAAACCCTTTCTTCCTTATTTTTTAAAATCTATTTTCCTCTTCTTGTTCTTTTTCTACGAGAATATCTTTCTAGGCGTGCTCGCCTAGAACAGATGCTGTTACAACTGGCCACCTCCATTTAATAGAACTATTTTATCTTGGCAAAGGTTTAATATAGTTGAGAGTGACTTGTGCTTCAGTAGGAATTGTTGTTTGCACTGTTACATTCTCATTCTACTCGGAACCACGAGCAGGAGCCTCTGGTTGGTCTTGCTACTGGGACGTTTCAGGATGTGGAATACTTGTCTGTAAGTGGAGATCATTTTCCACTGCAACTGCCTGTGGTCCATTGTAAACCAAAGTTGGTTCATCATGTGGAGGTCCTTCCTGAGGAAGATCTCGTTCATTTGTTGCTGAAGGTGCACAATCATCTTCTGTAAAAGTTTGTGGATTGTATGGTTCAATTCCGCAAGCTTCTAAATCCTTCACTGCTTTGGTTACTGTTGCTGCCCTCAAGTACGCCGTGCCAAAAAGCTGACCTACATTTCTTGTATCGGTCTTCCTGACCCATGTGCTCACCATCTGCAGAGAACATTTACATTTTAAAGTGTGCATTGCATGCCAATAACAATGCTAGCATAAAAATAACGTTATAGTGTGTTACTTTAAGAAACATTTCTAAAACCCACATTATTTAACCTAATTTTAGTAATGTTCATATTAATTAACTCTTGGGGAATGCCAGGTCTCCACCGTGGTTCGGATTCCACGTTAAACTGTAGGTCCTTCATTTTCATCTCACAATCACCCTACCATTACACATTAACGTAAGTGCGTATAACCCGAACGGGTAGTAAGACGCGGTGCTAATAATAATAATTAACTCTCACACTTGCAGGTTTCTAGATATATGGACATAAACTGGGGCAAGATGACGAATTCGTCAACTTACCCCCGCCAACTTGCCCTGGATTACATAATTTCAATAACTTTCATTGAATCTTAAACAAAAATTTATAGCTATAAAAATTATTGCATGTGTAAATTGCTAATATAACACACATGATCTTATCAAACCTACCTTCAATTTCACTGCGAGGGTGCGGCGATACAACTTGCTCTCTGCACAGCTACTCTCAGACTGAATGGGAGATTTCGTTACTGCTAGCTTATAGCAGCCGAGGGGGGTGGTCAAGGCTACAGGATAGCCAACCCCCTCTCGGTGTCACAGGCAGCGCAAATTGCAATTCGTCATCTTGCCCCGGTCTCCTACTTGGTTCCACATTAACCGTCAAACTTTCATAGAGAGAAATGGCATTTAAATTTTACTACAGTATTAGTGTTATTTTATTAATAATAGGTGCCTATATTATATCAAAGTTACAAATAATATGACTTGACAGTAGATTTAGTATCGTTTGTAGCTGTCAGCTACTCCTGTGAAAATTGGACTGTAAATTTATACATGAAGAAGAAAAATCTCCATGGCGTATACTCGAAATCGAGCTATAGCGACCGAGCGGCTGTCGTTGTTAACGATGGTAGTGCCAATATTTGCAGATAGAGGGCCAGGAGCGTAATGAACCGTTGATCTTGGTTCTCTATCCTGGAACTGCTCCTTTGTCCTTAAAGGCTGAATTTGACCCCGTTCCAGGCACATTGCTTCACAGAAGATTTTGGAAATGCCGGGAATAGAACCCTGGATCTCTGGATCCGTAGCCAGGAACTTTGACCACTAGATACCAGGGGCGATCTTGTGTATGAAACAAAGCCATATAAATATGCTGCCTTTACTATATGATAAACAGTTTCATTATAAACCTTGCTGGTTCGCTACTGGGATTAGTTTGAAGAACTCTTGTCTTAGTTGTCACACTCGCCATATATTGGACTGCCGGCGTCGGGGAGATCGGGGTTCGAATCCAGGTTGGTTGTACTTAAAGGTGGCTTTTCCCGAATGATTTGTCACTCTCCTTTCACGCAATTACGGTCGCACGTCCTCTAAAATCCAACCTTACTCATTCCTAACTCATTCATCTTAATATATATGCGTGTATCCCGAACGCGGTGCTTAGAGAAAAAAAAGGTTTTATTCATTTGACGATTCGTGGACTCTTCGTGGACCCCATGTTGATAACCTCTGGCCTAAAAGTTTAATTTCATTTAGTAATCGTATAGCAGCATCAAGTTGCAAATCAATTGGTGCTGTCCGTCTGTCACGGCGTCTGGGGGAGGACGAGGGACAACACATGTTCCCACGTCGGCGTTGGTCGACTCTTCCCCGATGTTGTAAAAAGGTGTTGCTTTGGAAATGTCACGCTGTCCTTCTCGCAAAAAGAGGGAGGGGGTACCCGGTGTTGATTAAAACCGCGTGATTTAGTAAACAAACACAGGAGACTGGTTCGATGCCGGGACATGTTTTATTCACCGGAGGACCCCCGCGCCCCTCTTTCCTCGGTGTTCCCAGATGGACGGTTCCCGTATAAATGTTAAGGTAGTAATTATGTCGACAAAAATAATTTAAACGCGCCGCCGGGTTTGGAGACCGCTCGACCGCCCGGGGGTGGATTGTCGACAGACCCGTTATATTTACTTCGATTTTTTATTTTAAATAATCGGTGAGCACGTGGATTGAGGCGTTATCCTTAACTGAAGTGTTTTGCCGGGTGACGATAAGGTCTAGTTTATCTAGATGGGATTAATATTCTTCCGCAAAAATGCGGGCACATTTACTCAAAATTATACCTTCTTCATCCTTAATTTATTAGCGTGACTATCATATATGCGTACAGCCCGAACTGGTATTATGACGCGGCGATAAAAAATTAATTGTATGACTAATAAGTAAACTACCCTTAATTTAAGGCTCAGTGACAGACACAGGCAGACGTGGGGACGGACAGAATAGTAAAATCAACTTTTTTTTTAGCACGAGGGAACATAAAACGTAAATATTTATTATGATCTTGAGGCGGAAAATTGTCATTTTTACAATACTTTCTCTCTATTTAAGAAAGTATATGGTCATCCTGATGGTCTGGTAGTTAGAACCCCTTGCTAATGATCTGGAGGTCCCTTGTTGTATCATAGATATTTTTCCCCAAAGTTCTGGTTTGTTAGGTTTAAGTTAGGTTTAAGATGTCCACTGGCTTCACACCTTCAAATCATTATCATCTCAATGCGGGTATGACGTGTAGACCATCTCCAATGTATACTCTGGGAAACGTGCTGTACCCACCGAGTGGCTCAAAGTCTACATACACGACGATCGAACTAGATATTCTGTGCACCATAGCTTTTTACTGGGATGACAGTTAAAAAATCACATGTTTAGGTTTTGGGTTGCCAACACGCGTAAAAAATCACTGTTTTGTTATAAATGATGGGTTTTTAACTACATGTTATATTTCACATTGTAAAATAACGTAAACTTAAAGTTTCTCACACTATTTAATTACTTTTAGTAATTTATTTTTATCCAATCCGAAACAATGTTTTAAACATAATTCATTTTCGTTTTGGAATATTATTTATAATGTTTAATATAGTGCATACATCTATACCTTTTAAGACATACATCGTATTAACTCTAAAAAGAGAAAATACTTGTCTTTATATATATATATATATATATAGGCCTACACATATATATATAGGCCTACATATATATATATATAGGCCTACATATATATAGGCCTACATATATATAATAGGCCTGTACCGCCCTCCTTCTCCTCTAATGGACAAGGACAGGCGCACATATACATAAACTAAAGAGGGCCTTAAAAAATAGCAAATGATTAATTGCAGAAGAGCAGTAGGACCACATAAATGCGAATAGGTCTTCAGTCTGACCTATACAACAATTTGCTGTCATGAAGCCTTCCCAACCATCACCCGTTATTTTGTACAATCAGTCAAGGGGGGAAAAGAGGCGAGAATCCTTAGAGTAAAAACAATGACTTTTTTACCTGCAATAGTAAATTAAAGATCGTATGTGAAGTAAATAAATATGTATTTGAAAAATATAACGATATATATATATATATATGAATATAGGTAACAATAAATAAAAAATATATATATTTATATAGATATATGAAGAACGGGGTTATGCCCATGATAATACTGTTGTACCGTTGCCATAACAACATTGTCCTAATAACTATTTTCATGATTAATATATAACTTCTCTATGTGTCTCCGCGGCAACCCGCAGTATAATGACAACAATAACTAGCTGCCACAGGCCAACAATCCGCGTTTCAAAATCGGATTGAATCATATGACTTAGAAAATTCAATTTACAAACACAACTATTTATGGCAACCAAAATCTATCTTTTAAAAGGAGATAGTAAATCATGGACTTAGCCATAAAAAATAAGTACAAACAATATTTAGCCTTAAGGGCTATAAACATTTCCCATATTATCCAGGCATTACGCCTTAAAAGATGTAAGATCAAAAAAATACAAAGAAATAATATCCCTCATGGTTTTAACCATTATTTACCACGCCGGAAGGGCAAAAACTCCCAATAATACATTTAACCTGTAATAAAATATATTACGACACGTTGGGCTACGTAATTCATCATGTTTACAAAAAATAGTGATTTAACCCAAAATAACAGAAAGTAAGCCCACAATTAATTTTGTATATACCTTGGGAAAAATCCCATCCTAGAGCAAGTGTCTAGCGACACGGTTGATTCAAGAAGTGAGTTTACAACACAAACAGAACCCGTATATAAACCGTTATTCTCTGAGGGGAGGGGAACATAGGGGAAACAAAAGAACATCAAAGAACAATCACACGGAACAGAGGGAAGGGGTAGTAAGTCACCAAAGGAAACAACTAGATCATTGGAGGGGCGCGTAGAACATCACGTGTCTATCACGAGGTTATTCCCATGATGCAACGGGCGACCTCACGCTCAATGTGCCACACCTTTCACTCGTTTAGTCTTGTTTTCACACTCCGTGCAGAAAAAGTGCTCGCGAACAGGGATGTTGTTTAACGAGAGTCGAGACACACTAGCCGAGAAATGGGGCACTTCTTGGTGAGTACAATATCGTTTATTCTTCGGTGTTGTTGAAATAGTGTTCATTCGCCAGTATATCCTTCATGCTTGTAATGTTGATGTCAATCAACGTTACAGGCCTACATAATTTTATTTATCTTATTTCGAAATATTTAACTGAATAAAATATTTTTATCCACTGCGTGGGTGAACCCATTGTAAAGAACTTGTTTGCGTCATAATCAATCACATGGTTTAAATTTGTCGGTCGCCATTTTGAAGCTATATTCGGTAGACCTTTTGTGAAAGTGAAGTGAATAGTTTTTTTAAGTGGAATAAAACGATAAATAAGCTTTGTGCCCGACCTCAAATAAATATATAAATAATATTGGCCTAAATTACTGTGGTTAACTATCAAATTCATACATTACCATATGCTTTCACTACAGCTGTCCAAAGTGACAGATGTACGGCTGTTGGCTTAGGGATACATTAGTGACTATTTCTAGTAACTTTTTGAGTTGTCATCCAAGTAAACTCGGGTGGTGAATGTACTTTAGTTTCTATAATTCTCACCGTCAAATATGTTTTATGCAAAAAAAAATATTACAAATAACATCGATACATACAAATTTGACAATTCTCAGGCAAAGTAGAAAGCATATTTTAAACCCTTCAAGTTTACTATCAAAACAACTATTCAATATCAATATTTATTTTCTCTGGCCATCTCTAGATTTATTCAAACGATTCAATATTCTGTACCTAGTTCATGTAACAGATCTTAATTTAATATATTCACTGACGTTTAAAAAGTGCTACAACTGTAGGCCTATTAATTAAACAATAAGGGCAACAGTGGCTTGAGTGTCGATTTAATTGAGAAGGTTGCAGGGAGCATTAAGCGTCAGTGAAATAAACTCCTTCATTCTGCATGTCTACAGAATAAATATTTAACTTATCTTGAAATACCAGATGTATTTCATGATTTAACTGTTTCCAACTGTCTTGTACCATGTTTCATTATCATTATTATAGTATTGGAGAAGGAAATGTCAGGAAAATTGATCAAATTTCTGAAATTTTTACATATTCACTATAAAATTAATCAACTTTTACTTACAATAGTCGGAATAACAATTATTTTCCTGTTAATACTCACCGCGAATCTCTTTTAACAAAGTTGTCTCAATTGAGCATACTAATCTCAATGCTCAATTCCAACATGTGATTTTCATGTCGTCTTTCCATCCTTCCACCGCACGCGCGTCTTTTGTCAAAGTTGAGTCATGGTTGTGCGCATGCGTTTGATTTCGATTATATTATATATTATATAGGAAAAAAAAATTGTCTCACAACAATAATAAACTGTACCCGTGTAAAGTAATATTTTAATGGCTCACTATGATCTCAATGAAATCTAATTGAATCGTAATACCCAAAAACCCATTGCTTTAGACGTTAACCCCTTAATAGAGTGACATAATTGTAAAATGTGTCTGTGTCTAAAAATATTATTACATGGAGTTGCGGTGTTAGTAAAATAATGTTTGTAATATATTTAATACTCAAATGTATAGTGGTTGGAAAAACACATTGACTCTGGAATACCTTAGAATTCTAAAATATAGTTTGGCTGAACACCGTGGTAGAGGATTAAGTGTTAACTTTAATAGTTTATAAGCCAGACATGCTGTCAAATAAGTGTTCATATGTGAAGTGCGTTTGAATTCCGACGATTCTTCGTATGTAGGCCTATTTGTAAACGCCAGATTAAACCAGTATTTATCAAGTTCTTATAGCTAACATTAGAAACATAGAGCTTAATTTTCTACATATGGTACTCTTGGACTGTTCTTGAATATTTGTCATGGGCATAGTGGGATCAAAAAATTACTTTTTATCTATTTAAAACGTTTTTGTTCATATGCCAATAATTATGCTCATGAGAAATTTAAAGGACTGTTTACCATAAGTAGATAATTAAACTAAAAGTTTTTACTGGGTAAATATGTTATTTATTCGTTCAAAGAATAAATATTTTATCAGAACTAAGGATAAGCGAGTGATAGAGCCATGATGGGGAAAAAAACCTACATATCAAAATATGATAATCACAGCACAAAATATTTAGATATTTGAAGATTAAGAATTGTAATTCCATTTAGAGATTCCGGTCGAGTCTTGCCTGGGCCAAGTGCAAAATTGATTTTGAGCTGCAAATAAATATGCGTCCTAGTTATCGACCTCTCTTACTCGCACATTTAAACTTCTATTCTCCTCCTTTTGCATTTTTTTTAAAAAACTGGATGCTTATGCTTCGGATAACTCGTAGCGTCCTCTTTAAAAAAAATATCGTGTCTTACTACCCTTCCGGGTTGTACCCGTATGTACTAATTACGCCAATGTGTTAGGGATGATGAAGGTTGAATTTAAAGGAAGTGTTCCCGGAATAGCATAGAGAGTGGAAAATCGTTTAGTAAAATAACGTCCTCGGTACATACGGCCGTCATTCGAACCCCGATCTCCCAGTGATCGCCAATCCCAGTCCATTGCAAGAATGACGCCTTAATTAAATTCACTAGCTAGCAAAATTCAACGAAGAAATATTTTAAGTAAGTTTCCGTGAACCAATTACACTAATTAAAAAAAACACTTGTATGGGTCAATGATGTATGAACTGGCTCCGCCCATTTATACAAAAGGATTAGAATCAATTTTATTCACATACCGGCGTCCGTTATTCTGGCAAATATCGATCATAAATTGGCGTACTATGGACACACCCCTCCCTTTCTCGCGCTTCAAGGACGAAATCTGACGTCACATAAAGCAGGATATACATCACAGTCGTAGTTTAAACATCAAACTGAGATACAATTACATAAATTTGATCTAAAATTAAATTGATTTATTAATAATGTTAATATCATTAAAACGGAGTCCGCAAAAATTGTGAAAAAAATATAGAAATTACGGTAAAAATCTATTGATCTATTGAATAGAATATATTTAGGTAATTTTTAAACCCATATTTTAATGATTACTGGGATATTTTAAGCTAATTATTCACTAATTGAATTAATATTGTGCTGTTAAAACAACGTACCAATATTATGGTTATAGCTCAATGAATCATCAAACGATTCGCGAAGAAAGAGAGGCTAAAATATCAATTGCAATGAAAGACGCCCAGAAAGCTCTTATTATGCAATAAAGGTTTAATTTTAAATAAACTATGGTAGTTTTGGGAGCTTCCTACAGTACCAAGTAAATTGGAAACCCCTCTCCCTCAAGAAGAGACTGGGTCTCTCTGACCTCTTAAGATGTCAACCCATCCGACACCCGAAATCGCATAGAAAGCGGGTAGCGACGCCAAGCGCTTGCAACCACTGCCAGGGCGCATGCGTCAAACGCAGAAACCGAGAGAGCGGGCGGGGGAACCTCTCGACGCACGATTTGTTTTGATTACGGCTTCAGTTGTACGTCTCTTCCCTTCCCCCTTGAAACGTTACCTCCTTTCTCTCTCTCTATCTCTCTTTATTCTCAACCCTATCCCTCACCCCTTCTGAATGAATAATGGATGTATATTGCAATAACAAAAGGGAGGTTTGCAGACAGAGATAGAAATAGAACGGAAATGCGCACTAGCGAGCTAGTGCGAAAGTAGGGGGTGGAGGAACAATTTCTCTACTGAGAGAACTAACCGCCCCTCTTATCCCCCATAGCCTCCACCCCCCAATGTGCGGCTGGCGCCAGCACCTCCTCCTTCCTCACCCCCACTACCCCCTTCCAATACATCGTGGTCCACCAAAACCCACCACCTACAACCAAGCATATCGCCATGACTCACTGAACAAATAAGGCTTCAAACAAAATATTCCTCCCCGAACCCGGCAAAATATTAATAATACAAATAATAATAATAAAAAAAGCGTCCCAACAAATTAAATTTCATCCTCCCGTAGTCGTTAACATCGTCTATTTCCCTCTTTATATTCGTTCGGTTTACGATTGAAATGTGGACGGGCTCACTGGATAGTTTATAAGTTTGACCGGGTTGAAGGGTGNCCACCTCCTTATTCAACCATCACAGAACAGCTAAATATAACCCCTATTACACCACCCTTTTCCGATCCACTTGAATATATTATACAAACCCTCGCCTTGTATTTTTTTAAATTATTATTTTATTAAAAGCGATCGAGACGAGAGTTACCAATTGGCCTTCGTCGGGAGTGAATAGCGTCTGATGAAAGTTTTACCCCCGCCCCGTGTCGTTCTCTCGGTTGGTCTACTCACGTGGACAGGTGTATGAGGAGGGAAGGGGGGCGTTTGACCGCCGCCCTAAAACTCCTTCGTCGATCAATCGCTTCCTCTGTAGGTGAGGATGGCCGAGTCGATCAGGCCGAACGCAAACAGGTGGAGGTGGGCCGTAATTGTCGACTCGATATAGTAATAAGGCATACGCCTGTCGCCTGCTGTGGGAGTGGTTCCCTAACTGTGGGTCGAGAAAAGTTTTTGAACTCAAGACTTTTTTTATTAGTAAAATAAAATAATAAGGAAAAATAAGGTACATAATATACTGACACGGGAATTATGTTTTAAATTCGTGGAAACTTACCTCGTTGCCGTGATTCCACTATAGCTCATATTTCAACCTGTGAGAACCTACCTTACTGCCGTAAGTCCACTATAGCTCATATTTCAACCTGTGAGAACCTACCTTACTGCCGTAAGTCTACTATAGCTCATATTTCAACCTGTGAGAACCTACCTTACTGCCGTAAGTCTACTATAGCTCATATTTCAATCGGTTAGAACTGACCTTATTAGGTCAATTCTACACTAGCGGTTAAAACGCGGTGGTATTGCCGCTAGCGTATGCCCCCCAAACTCTTGAATCTACACCTGACTGTCAAAACGAGACTGTTAAACAGCTACCATAAAACGCTACTGATTCTACACTAGCGGCTTAAATGCCGCGGTTGTTGCTTCTACTTGTGCAGAATGGTTTAAAAATGGACATTGTACAGGCCGGCTGTATTGTGGGACTTATTTTGTTGGAGGAAATTCACACAAAAAAAATCTCGTCAAAAGAGACGTTGGTGGACTCACCCCACATTATCGAACCATCTCTCAACAGGACAGTTTCATATTATGTTTATGAATCACAGAATGTTCCCAGAGAAGTTCTTTTTGTACTATAGACTGTCTGTGGTTTCATTTGATGAACTACTGGGTTTAGGGAATGAAAATATTGCAAAACGTGACACCATCTTGAGGAAGAATATTTATTATTCCTGCTGAAAGACTTGTTGTGACATTGAGGCACAACTGCCTGTTAACGCCTGGTGTAGTTTGATTAGCGTTTCTACCGCTAGGCGGTTTTTAACGCCTCCATAGGTAGCGGTCAAAACTCTGGTGTAGACCAAAACTTATTTTCTAACTTGATAACAAGGGTTTCATTCAAAGGCGCGGTTGCTAGAGTTTTAACAGCTAGTGTAGAATAGGCCTTACTGTGATTCTACTTAATAGAGCTTATTTCACTTGGTGAGAACTCACCTTATTACCATGCTTCTACTACAGATTTGATTTCAATAAGCGGGAAACCTACTTCAGTGGCCACATGATCTAAGGCGTCACTTTCGTGTTAGACTAGACTGCCGATGACATGGAGATATTGGTTAGAATCTTGGTCGGGTGTACTGAGGGTGGTTATCCAAAAAGGTTTTCCCACACTATCCTACGCAATTGTGGGTACAATTCCTCTAAATTCAACCTTACTCATTAGTGTAACTATACATATGCGTATAACCTGAACAGGTAGTAAGACTTGGTGCTAAAGAATAAATTAGCGGGGACTCACCTTCTTACCACGGGAGTTGGTCATTGGCGCGTTTCTGCACGTTGTCTGCGCCAGCCAGCCATATCCGTAGCTCCCTGTGCACCCAATCGATTGCAGCTGAGCCTCTTAGCACCCATGAGATGCCACTGCACTATTTGCTCCCGCGAACCTTGTGTTCAAAATATAGGAATGTATTTGAATGTTGCTCAGTCGGTAGTGGTAGCGTCTATTGAACTCTGGGTCTCTGGTTTGTTTCTTGGCGTGGCCGAAACATTTACAGTCCAATCCATCTATCTACTTAATACAAAAATGCATATTTTTATGGGTCTAAATTTATAAATGAGGACTTTAATATAAATGTGTTGGCCTGAAGATGGGCAAACGCTATTAAAATTACATTAATTTTTGCCGGAAGTCGAAAATGTCATCCCCCTTCCCCACAGACGCATCTTCAAAACCGCTGGATGTATGGGGCACATCTTCGGGGGGAGGAGTGGTTTACACCTTGAGAACTTATCAGAAAAAATTCTCCTCGTCAACTGCCTCCAGCCTCCCTACCCCAAGATGCATCTACGCAAAAAAAATCCCCCACATTTTTCTAACCCTCTTTCCCATATTCTTTTCTATTTTTACTTAGGTATTGTACAAGGGTTTGCTAGTTATTATAATAATTATTATTGGAAGAACCTTTTTGAAAATATTACTCTTTTTAGTCAACATCAATACCGTTTTGCCATTTTATTATTGTTATTTTATATGTATGAATAATATCTATAAAATGTGACAGCTTCATATCAAATTACTTGACGTATGACTACATGAAATTAGTCCTAATGACCTTTATAATTTTGAGATAAGGCTCTTACTATAAACATTCGACTGTATCATCGGTGGAATTAAGGCTTCCCTTTCAGAGTAATGAATTGTCTAATTAAGCTATGATTATATTACTTTGTAATTCCTGTGCTGATAATGTTAATAGTATTATCATTCGGTTCCCAAAGCTATCTTTGCACCCCAAATAAATAATTAGAATGTTTTAATGTCTTCAGAAATACTATTATGTTTTGAGTGACTTTAAAATTTTTACGGTTAAGGTGGGAATGTAGGGAATCCGATAAAAGGTAAAACTGTTTTTTCACTTTTTATAGCAAAACCTTTTTTTNTTTTTTTTTTTTTTTTTTGCAAAATAAAATATTGCTACGGTTGAAACATAGAGTTTTGTTTTCTTCTCATGGTGATAGCAACAGTTGTTGATTATTTGTCAAGGGTGTCCTGGAATTTAACGGCAACTTTTCCTCTTCATTTATAAAGATTCTTATTCAATGCCGCTATTATCATGACAGATATTCTACTACTTTTAATATCACCATGTGAAAACAATTAAACTCTTATAATTCCACTAGAAAAATATTTTATTTATTTTAGCTAAAAACGGGTTTTACCAAAAAACTACTGCAAAAAAAACCCTTTTCTCGCGTCCCGACAACTTCACCTTAATGACCCTTGTTTTGAACTTTTTATTAAGGAAACAACATCCTTTAAATTCTATTCAAAACTGGCGTCCCTTGTATTTGGGCTGAGGGAGGGTTCCCCCAATTATGCGGTGCAATTTCTCTATTATCGGTCGCTCTGGCCTTTATTCTCTGAAAAAGTCCCATATACTAAACTTGGCATCACAAAGACTGAGTCAAATGAAGTCTGCAACTATTCCAGAGTGTCTAGCGATCTGCTAAACAGGGAAATGTCAGGAAATTATATCAAACTTTACGTATTCACTTAAAAAATACCTAAATTTTATTTACGATAGTCAAAATAACACTTTTCTTCCAATTTAATCAGTAAGTGGAAAAAAAAGGATAACATTCCATAAATATGGTAAATTAAACTGAGATAGCCATTTTGTAGTTATTTTTTAAAAATAATCCATCATGCTTAAAATCGGCCTTGAAGTTTCTTTGCGTGAAAGAAGGATAAGATTCCTGGAACCTTTTTCTTTTCAACAGCAAGCTTGTGAAACTCATATATTAATAACATTGGGCTATTCATTTGCACTGTCGTTGTACGTGTGACGCGGTAGAAAGACGTGTTCTAAGCTGGAATAAACTAATTAAATGTGATAAACTGAAACCAAGTCCTTTATTTGTTTTTGCAACACAAAAAATAAAATCCAAGTAAAACTATACTAAAATAATATATTTCCAACACCTTATAAATCCTACGTTTTGTTATTGTAAAGAAAATACTCTTTAGGAGGAAGACCGCCCCCATACAAAATAATCAAGTGGCGGCTCTTTATCAAATAATAAAGTTTATGAAACCAAGAGAGTAGAGGACTAGGTACCGCTACTGGCCGCACTTGTGTGTCTCCATATTGTTTCTGCCAATACTTTGTCATGGTGCGCATGCGCAGCTGCTACCAATTAATATATATCAATTTAAAACATTATTAATTTTAACTTTTGACTCACTATTTTTTTGTTGTTGTTGTTGTTGTAAAAACTGATATTAGTTGCTTATTTATCTGCTGTCAAAGCATTGAGTGGAAAAAGAATAATATTCCAACAACTTTAATTAATAATAATTAATTAATAAATTAATGTGAATTTCACTTTGATATTTTAGGATTAAACACTTATTGACTAGGACTACAATTTCCCTTTCGATAAAACATATGGTTTTGTCATTAAACTGTTTTTTTTA
This sequence comes from Timema monikensis, assembly GCA_902151445.1. Lineage (NCBI taxonomy): Eukaryota > Metazoa > Arthropoda > Insecta > Phasmatodea > Timematidae > Timema > Timema monikensis. The sequence continues at coordinate 24,067 of CABFVZ010001668.1, read as the reverse complement.
TATTTTTTTTATTTAGTTTTGCAGAAAACTAAATAAACTAAAATGTTATTCTTTTTCCACTCATTGATTCAATTTAATACTCACAGTGATTTCCCATATCACCCCTCTACCGCGCATCTTCAGCCAAAGTTGAGGAATGTTTTAACGCATGCGCGAGAATTCGATTACGCTATAGGAAGAAGAAACCAAAAAAACTAATGTCTCTCGCTACATTTCCAAACTACTGGTGTGATAACTATATACAATGGCTCACTATATCACCGAAATCTAACTTAGATCATCGCTATAGACGGAATTCCTATAACCCCTTCATAGATTGACACAATTTCAGAGTGTGTATGTATCTAAATAGTGCATCACGTTGCGATCATAATAAAAAGTTTGTATTGTATGTTGACTCTGTAAAACCCGGAAAAGTCAGGGAATTGAAAAATATAGTTTGGCTGGACACCCTGCATTGGATTTTACACTTCGTTTACCTTGAAAAGATACCTTAACGGGTTCCATTATGGTGCAGCTTTTAAGATGAAACCATAGTGTAATCAGTCAAGATAAGACTGCTACTTTCCTTGGTTCCACTATGGTGTAGCTTATAGGCTGTCATAAATCACCACAAGGGCCGAATTTAGTTTGCTTGCTGTCAAATTAAAATAAACTTTTTCCTGATGGCGTGTGCTGGTCGTAACGTTCCTGCACATCATTGGAAGCATTTCATATATGTGTTGAGCTCAGACTTTCACTCAACGTTCCCGTAACTTTTAAGACAAAGTGGTTACCAAATTATCCATTAAATTATCTTCCATTTTCAATTTGAGTAATTTTCATCATTTGTGTTTGAGTCGGTTGCAACCGAGTAGTCAAAAGGTACATTTTGAATAAACTTATTCAAACAGTTTGTGTTATTTTCAATGTTTGCTTGAGCAACCTAATTTCTCAATTTTTACATTCAGTGGAGAATTTAACTTCTCATTCGCCACACCTGTGGCTACTTTGAAAAATATGTTGCCCCCTCTGTTCTAAAGCGTCACTCCCGCATTACTGAAGGTGGTTCACGCCACCCTCGACGCAAATGTGGGTATACATATCCTAAAGTCAACTGCCCTTACCCCTAACACACCGGCGTAATTGATTAATATGCGTATAACCCCAAACGGGAAGTAAGTAGAGACACTAAAATATCTTAAGACGTGTTTTACGAAGCTTTAGAACAGTAAAATTATTATAAAAATATATTTAAAGGCCATTGCACCATTTTTAAATGTATTTGATACAATAGGATCTTTTCACAACATTGATTACACACTTGCTCTTTTTACCCTATTAATCCTTTTTTTCACTAATGGTCAACAATGTCGAATTTTATTAGAATTAAGTATATAAAAACTATACAATATTTGTACTAAGCAGCAGATGGTATCGGATATTTCCTTACCCTCCACCCCCTGAAATTTCAAGAAAAAAAAGTTCCGACTGCACAGTTATATAAAATAAAATCTTAATATTCTTATAACCAAAGTTCCCGTTCTAGAAAATACATTTTCCTCAACCAAAGGCGGATATTTTACATTTTAAGAATGAAAGCTGTAGCCGTAATTTTTCTATGCATAACATCCATTTGGTTGATTTTTTTTTACTGTTAAGCTTAAAATAACATTTTATCTGACGACTTTTAATAAAACTCTTTATTTAGCGAAACCCAATAATATTACCCACCACGAATCAGGGTGTCTAGTAGCAGGACGTGGTGCTAACAAAAATTCAGTTGGGAATGTTGTGGCCTTTAGGAATGCGATGATAATATTGGGCGTTTTGCTTTATGTGTATGTATGTATGTGTGTGCTCTTTTTTTCTCTTTTTTTAAATTGCTGAAGAGTAGAGCGTCCTTTTCGCCTGTGACGACGGACGCCCGCTTAACAGGGCGGCACTAATTGGGGTCTTGTACGCCACATCGCTCTTCCTTCTTTTTCAACCCCCCTCTTCCCATCTCTACAACTCCGTCCCTAACCACTCCAACACGAGAATCAACAAGTGATCTCTCGTTCTTCAAAAAAAGAAAAAAAAAAAGGATGGAAAAAAACTTGCTACTTTTTTCTGTGTGTTTTTTAACCCCCTTTCACTTTTCTCCCGCCCGTACTTTTTTTTCTTTCTTTTCTTTCAGAAAAGTGGAAGACTTTGCGTTCCGTGTCTCCGATTCCTTGANCCCCCTTCCTTCCTATTCAACCCCCACCATCCCCAAGTGTGAGCTGTTTGGAAGGGGGGCGGGGTCGTTTCCAATCCTCCCCACGACACTTCTTTTATAAGCTTTTCCCCAAGTTCATTCAACAACTTGCCTCGGAATTGATCTGTGGTTAACACCGCCACTGTCTTTTCTTCTGTCACTTACTATTTCTTTTGAATGAGGGTGGAAATCTTTTTTTTTTTTCTTCTTCTAGAGGGCGAACAAGTTTTAAAACAAAACAACGTTTACATTTCTCGCTCTAAGATCGACACGGTTGCATTTATATAAACCAAGCAATTCTCATTTTAAAACTTTTTTTTGTCTGATTTTTTTTATGTCAAACATTTGTGTGAAAATATATCGTGTGATAACGAGCATACACAACCGCTTCGTTGATCGAATGATATAACTCGTCACTCTTGTATTTAACTTAACTGCCGATGACGAGGAGCTCGGGTTCGAATCCCGGCCTGGTGTTTCTTTCTTAAATGGTTTTTACCACTCTCTTTGTCAAATGTGGGTATACATCCTCTAAATTAAACCTTTCTCGTCCCTAACACACAAGGGTACATACGCGTACAGCCCGAACGGGTAGTAATACGTGGTAATAAAAAATATCGTACTATCCTATTTATATATAGACGTTCAAATTACGCCAATTAGTCCTAACATCTCGTTTGGTCAAAATTGGAATGATTGCGCTAACATCGATGTATTGTTTTACTTTTTCTCGACCCCTTGGAGAGAGAAGTATTGCTATCGTAAGAAAGTCGAACTCGAGATGTAGATTAATGTTAACGTTTCATATCCACCTGAAACAGAAAAAGTGGTTTTCATGTTGCCGGTTGTGTGTTTGTATCTCGGCCAAGAGCCGAAACCATTTTACCGATACGGCTAAAACCTGGTATATAGAGCTTTTATGAGGCTCCCCCGAGAAGTTTTTAGAATTATATTTTTAATCCTAAAATTAAAGGTAGTTTACTGAAAGAAAGAAAAAATCGATTTTATCGAAATCAGCTCTGAGGATTTTGATTACATCTTTTATCCAAGCACTGTTTAACATAACAGACAAAATGGCATTTCTTATTTTCCCACAAGAATTACCTTGAGGGTGCTTTACATAAGCGGAAATATTTAATTTTTAAATCTCCTCAACTATTCGAGAAAATAAATAACTTAGCAGCGTAAAGTTGTAGTATTTAAAAATAAAATCATTTTACATGAAATATATTTTTATAAAACAAATAGTTTCTGAGCTATTGGAAAAATTATATATATTTTAAATTGAAGTCTCTGAGATCGGGAGTTAATTGTTATACTCTTTGATGGACAGATGTCCCTCTTTTCCTCAATGTTTCTGTAACAGTGTATATTATTTTGTTTCACAAATATTATTAGTTTTAATAGCCTAAATGTCTCTATTTTAAGATAAAGGTGCAAGTGAGTCTGTGCGGTGCACCGTACCATTTATTTATCGGATAATTGTTTAAAAAAACTCTTATTTTTATATTACGATCCGATGTGCTTTTTTGTTTTGTTTCGTATATTACATTTCTAGACATTGATCGATTTATTGCGCTCCAATAGTGTGGGGAGCAATTAGGACAGAACTGTTTTTAAACATAATATATAAATTCGTAATTTTTCACTGATCATCAAATACACTGATATTAGACACCCAACCCATTTTGTCATACAGGAGGATGTTTCACTAGCTCTCGGCCCCTGGGTGTTTCAAAGCTAGAAAGGAAACTCAGGGCTTAGAGAGAGCCAAACATCCTGTAGTAATGATGCCGCTGTATATATAATCTTATTTGTAAAGCTTAATACGTCCATTTTTAAAAAAATGCATTCATAAAAAGGTTCAGAAACTTCAGAACCCCTCATCTTTGAGGGGATTCAAGATTCGAGAGATTCGAAAATAATTCAGATTTCGAGATTCAGAAAAAAAAGGCGTATGTGTATAACCTGAACAAGTAGTAAGACGCGGTGCTAAAAATATATATATATAAACATTTTCTCTGCTCATCATATTACCTAAAAACATAACATGAAATCGTTCAAACTTCTCTGCAATATTTGAATTGCGGGCGTGATAATATGCAGATATACTAGCGCTTCAATGTCTGATCACTGGAACTAAAGAGAAGTCGGACCCCTTTATCTCAGACCTTGGTTGTCACCGCCTTCCCTCTGTTTGTACTGTTGGAATGTCTCCTGCGAGATGAGCATCCTGCTCCGCTGCTCTGTCATGCGGGTTGCAAAGCAGGTAACTGGCCGTTTCTAAGGGCGTTTACCTCTATACAACTTCCCCGATACCGGCTATAGCAGTCAGCGGTTCCCAAACTTTTTCTTTGGGCCGCACTTTTCAGATTAAAAATTTGCTCATGCCACACCGAATTTTAAGTACTACCTTCAAAAAGAAAAAATCACTTCCTAGCAGTGCTTTATTCTAAAAGTAGAGCACAACTACTTTATACTAATATAATGATGCATTCAGAAAGTATAAAACAATGCAACTGTATAAAACACACGATTCTTTAATCAAATATTATACAATTTTAATGAGAGGTGTGAGCTTGTTTATGACGGGTAATCTCTTTGATGTTGGGTCTAATTCGAGAAAAATAAATTCTCATCTCCTCATCAATACAAATAAACCTGTCTCTCTGCTGGTACTTGATATTTGTTAGAGCTGAAAATATCCCTGTTAACAACACTATTTTGTGAAGAACTGTAGAAGAATGTATAAAGCTCTTCAAGAGATGTTTCGATACTGATTTTGTTTGTATATAAAAAAAATCCATTGGGATACTTGGTGTTTCAATTTCAAGACAAGATCACTCTAAATGAAAGCCATTTTATCCTTCTGCCCATAAACTAATGTCATATCTGATAAGTTGGAGTTCTCAAAGGATCATTAACCCACTCGAATATTTATTTAGAAAATAACGGGAAGAACCTATCTTTATTTTCTACTAGAGTTACAATCTAATACTGTTTGAGGCCATACAATTAATGGCTAGTTTTAAAACTTCCTACTATTGGGAACATTTTGAGGTTATTTTGCATCGCTCTTCTGAGCCACATCTGAAGCTTTTTTTTTTATTATTTCAGTTAAGGTGTCTGTAGCCGTGAGAACATCGTCATCTTGGCTTTGCATATTGGCGCTGATCACATACAATTGGGAAAATATATCGGTCGAATATGTCAACTTTGCACGCCAGTCATTCTCATTAAGGTGGTGTTACAATGGGTTCACTTATTGTTGTAAAAAGGCAAACTAGCTCTTCAGTTCCAAATCACGATTTAAAACTTTTCTGCAATGCAGCTGGGGAGGGGAACCTCACTGTGCATACTTATGCATTGTTGTTCTGATTATATGTATTTACATAGTTGATCAGATAACCGCGTCCCTTATTGGTTTTACTTTGGTGAAGTTCACAATGTTCAGTTACAAGGGTCTTACTGATTTATGCCTCTGTGTGAAAAAAAAAACCATTAAGCTGATTATTACATCTGGATTTTTCTCTTTGATGAGTGACAACAAGAAGCCGCTGACATTCGCTATCATTGGTGAAAGGGGATAGGGGATGTCGCTATCCATTCAAATTTCAATACAAGAATCCCAATTAAATCTTCTTTTTTTTTTCAATTACTCAAACAGAGTTTGGAAAAATATCTGTCCTTTTGTATGTTTTCATGATCATTTCAAAATAAAAACGGTGTGATTATTTTGTCAGTGTTAATGAATTTGTTGTAGCCAAATCAGTCTGCTTTTCTACTAGTATCTGTCGATTCATCAACTTGAATCGCAAATGTAGAATTCTTCATACCTTGGAAACATGTTTCTCCATATTATTTGACATAACAAATTATTCTGCAAATTTAATTATCAGGCTAAGGAGCTTTCATAAGTTCTTGCTCAGCATCATCAAGCAACTTTTTCGCAATCATGCAGCTTGCAGAAAGACTCAATTTTTCAGCTATTGTAGGCCGATGTGGTTTTGTTGGTCGAGCAATCAATTCAGCCCTTTAGTAAGATAAACTCTGCATTTTATCTGAGGCTGACATTCGTTTTTCAAATATGATCGTTGGAATTCCTGACTTTGAAAATGTATCTACATCCTTGGTTGCCGTTGAATCTTCCTACCACACCTGCCATCCTCTCGCGCTGCACCGTGTGGGAACCACTGTCTTACAGACTAGTTGGTTGCGCTTCTGAGCTATGGGTCCAGTGCTCAGTTTCTGGCCAAGGACATTCGCCGTTTGTGGAATTGAAGATCCCCCGTTCACACTGACGAATTAATTGGCTGGAAGACTGGTTGTTGTGTATGTTTTAGAGTTAATGTGATGTCTTAAGGTGTGGTGAAATGGAATGTGAGTTGCAATTTTTTATAGCAAAAAACATTAAATTGGTCAAAATAAATACATTTCTTCACTAGATATGTTTGGTTTATTTTTCTACTCGTAGTAGACATAATATCAACAGTTCAATATGGCCATTGTACAATTTGAAGGTGAATTTCTTATAAACGAAGTAAAAAGGATATCAAATTCCGTGATGTCCATGGTAAATATTCGTTACTGTTTATATTATGATGTGTAAAAAATTAAACTAAACGTGTCTGCTGTAGAAATATTTTATTTACTATGGAAAAAAAAACTTGTTTTAAAAACTGCAAAAATACTGACCTTAACTCGCGTTCCATTACAATTCACCTTAATTGCACATATTAAACTCTATTAATATCTGCGTCTATAGGATTTTCATAAGCATAGCCCTTTATAAAATATAAACTTTTTTACTGTTAAAATTAATAATATCTTACTATATTATTAGTGTTATTTTAAGGATACTGAAAATATCAATCTAAAGTGACAGTTTCGGATCACATGACTTGGCGTATTAATGCGTGAAAGTAGATCTAGTAACTTTTCTAGCTGTAAAATAAGGATCTTTCTTTGAAAAGGTGACTGTAGCAACTAGACTCTCCAGCTATGTCTGACCTTATCCTAGCGCCAATACCATGAAGGCGGGATTTGAAGGAACTACGCTAGGACTCATTGAGGTTTAAAATGAGAAACTACTTTGGTGATAAACTACAGTCCATTCGCCATTGGAGTGTAGGTAACTGACAGCTAGAAAAAGTTACCGGATCTATTCTCATGTATCCATTCTCTGGTTCTGCAAGACCATGTGTTAAGCTTCCGTCACTTTTGGCAATCAGAACTTTCACAACAAACAATTTGTTTTTTGTTAATTTTTTTCTTTTAATCACTTTTACGCTAGTGAAATACGATTTTATGAAAATAACTTTTTTTGTGGTATTGGCGTTTGTGATTCACTTAAAAAAATGCTCTTCAAACAAGAGCTTTTAAAGGCTGCGTTCACTTCATAAATCAAGATGGCGAATCAGACGAAACAAGGGCTGTTGATGATGTCATACAAACTTTTTTTTCTGTTGTGTTTATGCGAATCTTTTTGCAAAATTAAAACATTTTATTTTGAAATGTATTTTGTATGGCTCTTTCCCTAATTTATAAAAAACATTTATTTTGTTGGCCAGTTATAATAAGATAAAAGTGTGAATATATGTTTTAAATTATTAGTATATACACTATAATATTTCTTGTTGCCACAACCACGAAACAAAAATATATTTTTATTAATATCGTTTGTTCTTTCGATAAGTTATGAGAAAGCCAATTATTCAACGATTCTTAAGGCCGGTACACACAGAGCTCTAAGCTAAGCTAAGCTAAGCTAAGATTTTCTCTGCTAATTCTTTAGAAAAATAGCGGACTATATATTTAAATGTGTTGGTGCACAGAGAAAGCTAAGCAAAGCAATCAAATGTCTTGCTATGTTTTTTCCTATTGCTGGCCGGGAAATTTTTCCATCTCCCATCTTGAGCCATCTTACGTTGCGCACGCGCATAGCACGGCTTGACCCAGTGCTGGTTTGGTGGAAATAACCAAATAAGTGTAGAAGTTTTGTTTTCAGTTTGTTTCACGTGTATTTAAGTAATATTTTATTTAGGTTTTATATTTAAAAAAAAATTGTTTTTATTAAAATGGAAGCGTTAATTGAACAAGTTAAACCTCCACCTTCCAAATTTTCTTCCTCTTCCAAAACAACTGCTAACAGCAGTATATTTTTTTCCTCAGTACTATCATCTGAACTCAAACAAGGAATTTTGGAGAACGCCATCATAACTAAACTTCATCGGAGCAGACCAGAAAGAAACAACACTGAATTCGGTAGGGAAAAGAGGGACCATGTTAGCTTAGCTTAGTAATGAGTGTGAAACCAAACTGACAAAATCTTAGCACAGCTTTAGCTTAGCGTTCTGTATGTATCGGCCCTTAGGCTGGTATTATTAGAAGCGTTTATAAACACTTCCGATTGATAGTATAGTATAGTATAATATAATATAATATTATATTATATTATATTACTAAAACAACAACAATTTCCACCCTCGTGAATTTCAACCAATGTTTGCGATGCAAATCTTCTGCTTGCTGTCAGTTACAACCACTCTAGTCGCGAATGGACTGTAGATCGAACTTGTCTGTTCAATATCCATTGGCAAACTCAAGCGTAGTAGCTACATTTTTTAAATAATTACTAACGTGCAATAATAGTTTGTAATCAATTTGCGTTGGTAATCCAAGTAACCCCCAAATAGTAGATTGCCTTAAAAATCTTACACTATTCTACCGGCATGGATCATTTTATTTACACTATATCTAGTAATGGGGTGGGGGTGTGTGGTAAGGGGGTTTTGAAGTTTGAATCCCTGCCGAGTGCATTTGTGTATTTTATACATGTGCTTTAGGTTTCTTCATCATCTTCCCTAAATTCTGGTGCAATTTCTTTACATTTTATCTCCCTCATTTCTACCCCTACTAGCTAAATTAAAGTTGGAATATCTCCGATGGGTTTATTTTCTACAGATGTCACTCTGTACCAGTATAATAAATTTAATATATTTACTAACAAAGTGCTGGAAAATATATTTGGGGCTAAGAAGGACGAACAAAAGGAGAATGGGGAAAGTTACATAATGAAGAACTTAATGGCTTGTATGCGCCCTCAAACATATTAAAGATAATCAATGCTTGCAAGCTGGGGGGTGTCGGTATATCATATGGCGAGTATGGTCTATTACAGGCGTGTACACAACATTTTAGTTGGGAAACCTGAAGATAAAAGATCCTTTGGTAGGTCGAGACGTCGATGGAAGGATAACGTGGGAATGAATTCGAAAGATGCTGGATGTCAGGTTAGGGTTTGGATGGGGAGCTTACGTTCTGGAGACCATGAACTTAAGAGTTCCTTAAGGTGAGAGAGTTATATAGTCCAATGGTTAGTAAGACGCTGTGGAATTTATGTTGAGCCCATTCGCCATGGGAGTTGTGGTAACTGACGGCCTGCAGTAGATATAAAAAATATTGTTGACTAAAACCATAAATAAAAGCAAATTATTTGTTGTGAAAATGTTGATGGTCAAATTGACAACAACTCGACATATGGTATTTCAAATCATATGGTTTTACAATTGAGAGTAGATTTGGCAACTTTTCTAACGGTCACTTACCTGCACTCCTAACGGAGACGAAGTAGGTGTATACCAAACTACACCGGCCTACTTGCCCTAATAGTTAAATTACTAAATGTTCGGCTTCTGTGCTCATGTGTCGGTTAATATTTGATGTGTGTGGATGAAATAGTGTTCCGCAAAAAAAAAAAAAAATATGTCCGCACAACTGTTGTACTTTGCTCGTATTATATTATACAAAGCAGGTCTAGGACCAACCTATTCTACAATGTTTTTATTAATATTCCTCCTTAAATTACGCCGCGAATAAGTTTTACTTTTTATTTTGTTAGCCATATTGCTCGTATTTCTAGCTGCGTTCTCTTTCGGTTGGCCAGCCCATACTTACCGCGCGAGCGAAAGGGGGAGGGGGGGTAAGTTTTGAGTCTTGTTCCTTACAGAAGTCAAAAGCATAGTTTTCTCCGTCAAGCAATTATCCTCCATCCCCCTCACGTCTTCCCCCTCCCACATCCAATTATATAAAGTACAACTTATGATAAGTCTGCGTGATTGTTCGACATTTTCTCCGAGTCTTACAATATGATATGTATGTCTGTGTGTGTGTATGGTTGAAGGAGGTAAAGGTATCTATCAGAGTCCCGCCCGCCTCAAGCTTACATGAGCGATGCAAATTACAATAAGCGAGAGCAGTAATTACTCTTTTTTGGGGGGAAAGGGGGGAAGAAAAAAAATACTATCCCTCGCGCGGAAGAGCGAGACAGTGAATAAGACTCGACTTGTGGAAGTGAAAGCGGGGTGGGGGTAAAAAAGAGATTCGGGGATTGAGATGGACGACTTGATATTATAATAATCAGCAATGGAAGGCTGTCGTGAATCATTGAGGCTTGACCTTGATACTTTTCCCTCTCTCAGTCAGTTTGTCTGTGGACTGTTTCTTTCTCTGTCTCTTTTTGTGGGTCTCTTGTGCTCTTGCCTGCTTTTTTCTCTCTTTCGAATGGAAGAATATAAGCCCCTCCCTCGTTGGATTATTATAATAATAATATACATTTTGTTTTGGACCTAAGGAAGATCTGTCTGTCTGTGTCTGTCTGTGTGTGTGTGTGTGTGTGTGTGTGTGTGTGCGCGCGGCGTGCTGTGTAACCTTTTCTCTTGTTGTCTCGGGCTGCATGGGATTGCGTTGCGCCCGGCCGAACCTTGCGCTTGGATTGCCGCCTCTTTGCCACCCACTCACTCCTCTGACGTGCTGGAAGGTTTTTACACCCGTTTATTTATGTTTTATTCCCGTAAACTACAATTTTTTTGTTATATATATATATATAAAAATAAATATATATCCGTCTGTGAAGAGTATTAAAAAAAGAGCAGTCTTTAATAAACGTGTAATATTTCTTAAAATTTCCAAGTGTATGTTTAGACTTACGTATCCGAGAGATTTGCAGAGTTTAAAATGTCAGCCGTTCGTTGATCCCGAGAAATTACTCGACTCTTGTACAGTCTGTTACTGACACGAAAGGTTAAACAAGTATGGCGCGGTTCTATTTTCAATACTATACCAACTTATTTTCCAAATGTAATTTAGTAAATTTTCATGTGCACCTCCTGAACCTAAGCGCACGATCCAGAGATTAAACTCGACCAACCCGAGTCCTAAGCTCGGTATAGAACCAGACAGATATAAATACTTATTTCAACCCGCTTCAGTGGCCGAATCGTCTAAGGTGTCACTTGTGTTAGACTGGTCTGCTGAAGATGGGGAGATCAGTGTTTGAATCCCGGTCTGATCTACTGAGGGTGGTTTTTCTTAAAATGGTTTCTTACTCGCCGTACACGCAAATGCGAGTAGATTACCTTTAAAATGCTTCCTTCCTCATCCCTACCCTATTAGATTAGGCCTAATAAAAAAAAGGCATGTAGCGTGAACACGGTGGTAGAAAAACACCTTTCATGCTAGGCATCATCTGGGTATGAACCGGAGTGTTTCTCAATTTGTTGATAATTGATAAACCATCAAACAATTTCACTTAACGGTATTCATACGGCACTCTTTATATTATTTATTTATTTTGGATCTATGGTAGTATATTTTGTTTGGATCAGGATTATTGGTGTGGAACAAAACTGTATTCAAAACTACACCTTAAGTGCGCCTAAAAAGAAAAACTCAATTTTAAGTCAGATTCAAAAAGAAGAAAGGTTTTGATAGTCACAAAAGTTAACTAAAACATGTTTTATTTATCGATATGCCATTTAAGATCATGTGATCAGCAGTAGTCACTTTTCATAGATGTTATCAATGATTATAAAATAACAATATGATAAAATATTATTAATGTTGATAGTAAGAAAATATGTATTCATTTTCTAGAAGGGACTCGTGGATTGAAATCATCATCAGTTGTGTGTACTGAAGAGTAGCGCACTTATCTTGCCTGTTTCCATTATGACTAACTTAGCACCGCGTCTTACTACCCATTCGGGTTGTGAATGTGGGGAATGCCAGGCCTCCACCGTGGTTCGGATTCCACGTTAAACTGTAGGTCTCTTCATTTCATCTCACAATCACCCTACCATTACACATTAGCGTAAGTGCGTATAACCCGAATGGGTAGTAAGACGCAGTGCTAATAATTATAATAAAAAAGATGGGGAGGCCAGGGGTTCGAATATCAGTCGGGTGTACTGAGGGAGATTCTCCCCCCTGTGTAGTTTACTTACTCTCCCTCTTCGAGTGTGGTTACATTTATTCTAAATTGTACCTTCCCTTCCCAAACGCATCAGCGTAATTAATATACATGCATCCGCTTGAGTGGTGCTACTCTCACAGTAGACTATACTCCCGAAGACGGGGAGATTGAGGTTCGATTCCGGTTGGGTGTACTGAGGGTGGTTCTCCACCCTTCATTCATGCTTTTGCGGTTACACTCCCTCTAAATTAAACCTCCTCAATCCCTAACACATTAGTGTAATTAGTACATTGGCGTATAACCCGAACGAATAGTAGGACGTGATGCTAAAATGTATATTACATAGGCTACATGCTTATAATCCGAATGGGTAGTAACTAATGAGGCGTCTGTAATATCCTGTTTGCGACATTAATTTTTAACATTAATTATTTATACTAAAGCTTTGGTTGGAATGATCTTTTATTTGTACTTTGCAGTGAGTGTAACATCTAATGCTGTATATCATTAAAAAATATATCAAAAATAATCGGTAACATTTGTGTGGTTCGTAGTGTGACACTTCAACTAAATGAGTATTCTTTTATAAGAAAAGAAATATCCAGAGGGGGGAGAATGGAATACATTTGTTTGAAGTGGCAGTAGCAGCAAACCTCGGAAAAAAAGTTTTTAGCGTTTCCTCTTTTTATTTCTATCATATAGAATAGATGAGCGGAGTTTTTTTGAGTGGTTTGTGCGGGGAGCTAGATGGGTTGGGTGAGTTAGTTTTGGGTGAGGAGGGGGGCGCACTTGAGTGCACAATACCACACCACCCAGGCAACCGACTAAAGCCTCGGCCCCGTGCTTCTCTGTGTGGAGCCACTTTAGAGCATGCAACCCTCCCTCTCCCTCCGTCTCTCTTCTCTCAAGTAATGAACTCTTTATTGCTACTCTACAGAGCTATCGAAAATCCGCGCTGATTTGCCGGCAGAACATTTCCCGAAACGCTCCCTCTTTCCTCCCCTTAATCCCCCTCCCTTCTCCTCGGGCAGTTATTGCAACCGAGGGGCTTGCTTAGCTGTGGTTTCGACCCGTGAGGGGGTGTCGGGTTCGATCTTGGTTTGGGCCGTCGTGGTGTTGTACCTTCCTCCGGTAAGTTATCCCTCCGCAAGATTGGATTCATGGAAAGAGCCCTGGCTTACAGCTAGAACAAATTACTGGATCTATTTTCACTTCAAGTCATGCGATATGCATCTTTCACTTTTGATAGATATCAACAATAACTATAAAATAACACTAATAAAATATAAAAATATTATCATCGTTGACAAAAAAAAAATTGTATTTCTTAAAAGGCCCTTACTATGACAATTTGACTGTATACCTCCTTTCCGTCATTTCTGACGTGAACCGGAGGGGTTGTATATGGGCGATGACAGGCGTGTACACAATATTTTAGTTGGGAAATCTGAAAAAACAAGACCCGTTGGTGGTCCGATACTTCGAAAGGGGGGGGGNGGGGGGGGGGTTATAGTGTAAGAATGTATTTGAAAAAGGTTGGTAAGTCAGGCTTGGGATTGGATGGAGGTGTCTCAAGATAGGATTGATTGAGGGAGCTTACGTTCTGGAGACCATGGACTTTCGAGTTCCTTAAGGCCATAAAATTAGTTAGGGTTATAATTTGACTGCAAGCAAAGAAGATTGCACAACTGACAATTTTTGGTGAGTTCATGGCTTTACAGATTGGCAGGTATTTTTCTTTTGAGAAGAATAATGTTTGTGATATTGAATATAATAATCATATTTTCTTTTACTTACTAACCTGCTTAATCATTGCTCACCTTATATGTATGTATTTATTTGAATCACTAGTAGGTGTTAAAATATTGTTTAGTAGATGTTCTTGAAACGTTTATTATATTGAAATATGTCATATTTGGAGAGAGATTTAAAATATATTCATAATATAGCGAACCTTTCTTCTTCATTCGAAATGTTTTGAGGATGCGACAGTAGTTGTGGGTGTTGAAGTCGAGGCAAAGTAGATTTGACCTTCAACTATTACTCGGACATTTCGAAGAGCTCCGCGCACTTAATTGAGAAAGTCTGAAACTGTGCCTACCTCACCAAACTAATAAATAAACAAAGCCACTAAAATTATAGTTGCCTATAAAACCATAATATTGATTTGGTTGACTTTTGACTATGGCGTACCCACAGAAGTTAATTCTTAAGTAAATTAAATATTAAAGGGAAATTTAGTTTATTCGTCCAGGCGTACGAAGTTGACTAGAGTTCTTCCTTTCATTATGTTTGACTGACCCGTTTGTTTTACCATATAGTACAAATAATTATTTTGGAACAACCAGTTCTAACAGCAGCTTATTGTGTGTATGCTTTTGTTCAATTTGACAACAATATTTTTTTTTCTCTCTTTTGATCGTATTTAATCCAATTATATTAGTTTATGTGTACTTTTTAATACTGCATTACAATATACCATAGGATTAGTATGTATGGTGTATACAATATTGGCAATAAAATTAAGAATTTAATAACGAATATAAACGATAATTTTGTTTGAGGCATTTAGCATTCACTTTCTGATACGACTGATTCTATCAGTACATGACTTATAACCTAAATTAAACCTAACACTGATTGAGCCAAGGTATCGGAAAAATAGAATATCTAAAATACTAAGGTCACCTTTTACTAATGTCTGCAACTGATTTAAAAATATATATATATTAGCTTAATATTTACCTATATTGGTAATCAATTAATTATTGATGTATAGCTTAAGGTAGGGTGTGAAGTGTGAGAGCACCCGAGGTGCTGTGTTCAAAGGCTCCAGTGCCGACGATGCTGTATAGGAAATAAATAGATACACAGCATTTAAAACCATATTTTATAGTTTAAGGGCCATAATTTAATTCTGTATCTTTTTCCCCTCGAATCTAAAAAAAAAAAAATCTGATATCATCGTCTTGTCGAAGTTTGTTAAGGCTACAGCAAGTAGACCTGAACCAAAAACTCATTCATCCGAATTTGTTGGAAACGATACCAATCCGAATAATCGTGATTACGGATAATCCGTAATTTTGGGGACTAGGCATGTAAGAAATTGTAAGTACACAACATTTTGTGAAAATAAGACATTTATTTACTCTATGATACAGTATTAGGAATAATAATGATATTTTGTTGCTGACAAAGGCTACAACTTATTTAAGCATTTTTTTAAAATCCCACTTTTTAAAAGCTATTGCATTGTTACGTAATTTGTAGAACTTGATTGTAATCAAAGCTTTTCAGTTGTGGGGGGGGGTTAGTCGAAAAATTGTTCCAAATAAACTGGAATTTTGATTAATCATTATTAGGATAAACAGTTTTCTTGTGTCTAAAAATAACTAAGGATTAAAAAAACACAATTATTATTATTTTAAAACCTATAGAACGTTTAGTTCAAAATTAAATACAATTTAATTGCCAGATTTCAATAACTCAAGAATTTAAAAAAATTTCAATGATTGTTGTTCATATTTTTTGTTTCATATGAAATGCCTTATTGACAAAAAAAAGTCACTTGATCTACTTTCATGTACGCATACTTACCTTTATCTGATCTTGAATTGTCATTTTTTGTTAGATATTATCAATAAGCCTGTCTAAACATATAATAATAAACCCAGCTTCGGTGGCTGCGGGGTCTAACGCGCTACTCTCGTGTTGGACTAGACTGCCAAAGACGGAGAGATTTGGGTTTGGTCCTGGTCGGGTGCATTGAGGGTGGATTTTCTCTAATGGTTTTTCACTCTCCGCCGCAAATACGGGTGCACTTCCTCAATTAAAAACCTTCCTTATCCCTAAGCCATTAGTGTAATTAGTACTTAGGAGTATAACCTGAACGGGTAGTAAGACGCAATGCTAAAATTAATAATAATAATAATAATAATAGTATGGTTAAATGTTATCAACTCTGGCCGTAAAAACGTGTGTATTTTATAAAAGGCTCTTTATATTAAAAATAATCTGATTGTAATAAAAAAAGAGTAGATAAAAACATTTTGGTGTCTGGAAAAGTTGGGGAATTTTCAAACTCTACAAAGGTGTTGGTCACTGCTGGTGATACGTGTAGCGCTAAAAGAATCAAGTTGGCAACGCACCCCAGCTTGACATGGTCAACATTTCATGAGTCACGCGATGTGGACGTTACTCTGCCGTGTTGACATGTGTGCCGCGCTGACAAGGAAGTGTTACCGGATCCCGGTTACTACTTTTTAAAACATGAGCAGCCAATTTTTTAGGGGCTGGGCTGGGGGACTCGAGAGAGAGACTACTTTGAGCCACTGGCTTTGTTTGATTGATGGCTTTGTCGTTTTGTTCGCTTTCTACACTTCTAGTTTTTATTATCTCTCTTTTTTTTTAAAAAAAATTTTTTTGTCCTCTTGAGTAATTTACAAATTTACCTTAGCACTTATTTTTAGTTGATGTCAAATTGGAGAAAATGTCTGAAAACTCGAGTCGCATTCAATTTAGCTCAGTGGTCAAATTGTGGTCAATATCCGAGTACTAGAGTTACATTTGTTTTAGCTCAGTGGTCAAATTGGGGTCAATATACGAGTACTAGAGTTAAATTTGTTTTAGCTCAGTGGTCAAATTGGACTCAATATCCGAGTACTAGAGTTACATTTGTTTTAGCTCAGTGGTCAAATTGGGGTCAATATACGAGTACTAGAGTTACATTTGTTTAGCTTAGCGGATGTACTCACGTCCTACATTCACACATTTATATAAACTCTTATTGGTGTCATTATAAAACTGAAACTTTTTTTACATTTTAACTTATATTGAATCTTGATGCATTTTTTAAATTGGATTTTTTTAAAATAACAGTGTGGTTAATTTATGTATTCTTTTTCTGCCCGTCTTACTACTGGTCCGTGCTTGACTCGTTTTATTTACGCTAATTAGGTAATAACTAGGAAGATGACTTAACTTCCTGGGTACTGGGTTTGCTCTAGATTTAAGTTAGTTTGTAAGTCCTGTGCCGATATAATGAGTCGTTCAGAAAATGCACATAAAATGGTTCAATAAAATCTTTCAAACGTGACGTGACTTGACGTATGAATTCGTGAATGTAGATATAGTCTTTTCTAACTCCTATGAAAATTGGGACTGTACATTTGGCTGATAGGGCTTCCCAAACACTCTGTACAGTCTTCACAATGTAGGCCTATTAGCCCTGAACTTGAGTGGAAACAAAACTGAGAATAAAAAGTATTATTAGTTTTTGTGTGTGTTATGTGTCATTGGCGCGGGGATCCCACTGAGTTTCTAAATTGTAGGACGAGCGCTTGTTGAAGTGTCGGGATGTAAAGAGGGCTCACATATGGCCGGAACTGTTTGTGAAAACTGGGGTGGGGGGTAAAGGAGGTGGCCGGAGTGAGTCCCCTCTGGAGAGAGGGGGTTCCCTACCCCCCTTAATGGTACACATCTCTTTAAGGAGACAGGAAGCATCCCTGCTGGCTCGAATATACGATTGAAACTTTCAATTGCTTCGTGGGCGGTGCAATAAGGAGACAAATGTTCATACTTTTTCAACTCTCGACATTTTTTTTTTTTTTCCAGGAGGCTGAGAGTGATCAGATAAATAACGCTCTCATTAACTTATAGTTTAGGGCTTGGCATGAAGAATAAATATTTTAAGAAGATATGAACTTTTTTTTTTGTGGTCAACATTGATAATATTTTTCTGGTAACCTGGTGGTATAGGGGTAAGGTGTCAGACTTCTGTGCTGGCGGCCGGGGTTCAATCCTCGGTCACGGCACAGATTTATCTGATTACCANCACCTCTGACAAGACATCTTGTGAATGTGAGGAATGCCAGGCCACCACCGTGGTTCGGATTTCACGTTAAACTGTAGGTCCTTCATTTCATCTCACAATCACCCTACCATCACACATTAGCGTAAGTGCGTATAACCCGAACGGGTAGTAAGACGCGGTGCTAATAATAATAATAATAATAATAATGATAATGATATTTTACTTTATTCATTTTTGTTATTTTGGCCGGTCTCTTGGTCTAATAGTCAGTATTCCTGGATTTTAATCTACTAATTTAAGGGTCCCGGGTTCGAATTACAGCAGTAACTTTGGTATTTTTCCCAAAGGAAATTATTCCAATTGTTACCATAGCCCGGTTAATTAGGGTTAAGTTAGGTTTAAGACATCTACTGGTGCCACATAATCACAATCATCATTATCACCACATCCCATTGGGCTGAAGCAACCACACCTACATGGTGTCCCAACCTCAGAATACGGTTACACATCCGCCACTGACAGTAGAAGACCAGACAACAAACCCTGGTGGCAAACTCTTTCTCTATTTATATATATAATACTTAGCACCGCGTCTTACTACTCGTACGGGTTAGGATTTGGGAGGGTTGATTATAAAGGAAGTGAACCCGTATTCCCGTACCTCTGTGCGGTAGTAGAGTGGAAAATCATTTAGGAAAAAACCACCCCCAGTTCACTCGAGTGAGATTAGAACCTCGATCTCCCCGTCCTCGGCAGTCTAGCTCAACACGAATCTAGTGCGTTAGTTAACTAACTACGCCACCGAGGCGGGCTATATATAATGTTATAGGTATTGATAAAATCTATCTAAATTGACAGCTGCAGATCACATGACGACGTATTAATTCGTGAAAATAGATATAGCAACTTTTCTAGCTGCCAGATAAGGCTCTTAGTATGAAAATTGGGGTGTGGCACAGTTGATAGCGGCGATCTTGGTTACTCCGTGTCTTTGACTAAGTTATATTGACAAAGTGTCCACGTTTCTGCTCGGGGTCGTTTTTTACCTCATTCCAAATATCGAACAGGTAAAGTTTGTGTGCGCCGCATATTACTACCCGTCCGCGGGTTAAGAATTAGAAAGGATGAGTTTAAAGGAAGTTTACCCGCATTTGCGTGGATGGAGAGAGGGAAACTATACGAAAACCACCCTTAGTACTCCCGACTGAGATTCAAACCCTGATCTCTCAGTCATCGGTAGTCCAGTCTTGTGTGAAGTGACTGCTTATACCATTCGACCACCGAAGTGAGTTTGACAAAGTTGAGCTGTACAATAAACATTTCACACAACAAGAATAAACCTCGTATTTTTCAAACCTATGTCACCTCAACAATACCGCGCGGCCAATCGGTAATGGATGAAGAGACACCTACAATGAATGGTGTTTGATGTCGCCGAATGTGTTTTGGGTGGTAAAACAAAAGAAGAGTTGAATTCAAAACATAGGTTACATTTGAAAACAATAGAAAACTATGGCTCCATCTATACACGTACCGCGTTTATTAAACTTTTACCTCGGCTTCAACCGTAACACAAGGACCACGCGGATCAACAAATGTTGGCCATGCGGTCTAAACGACAGGCTCATCTAATATAAATTGTTAGGGGTGAAGAGGATTGAGGTTCAAATCAACTCTGGGTTTCCCGAAGTTGGTTTTCATAAATTGTTTTCTTATTTATAGCCATATAGTGTAATTAAAATGCCTTTGAGTAAAGCAAAACATTGACTAAAAACAAAACAAAAATCAACTATATCAAAGTTTGATTATTTCGAGGCTTGTTAAATGCTCAAAAGATATATTAAAAATTGGTAGTCATATTGTAGAGTTATTTTAAATGTTTCTATAGTAAAAATACGTTACATATTGCTCCAGTTGAATATTTGTCCTGAGTATCGCAAAAAATGAACATAACTTTTTTTCCCCGTCAAATTCTGCGATGCTCACGACCAATATTCAAGAGCTGTTAAGATTACAGTGTGTAGAAAATTAAACTTGATGTAGGGTCTATCTACGGGGGCAATATTTTAATTAAGACTTTTTTTGTTGTAAAACCTAAAAAAATAAAAAATCACCTTATTTGGCGTTTTGTTTCATTCCACCTTAAGGCGCTAAAATATTCTAGTAGAAATTCATAAACACCAAGTGTATCTATAACCTTACTGGGTGGAGATTTCCGGCAATAATAGAACGAACAGGAGACGAGGAAAATACAAATGCCAATACAATGTGCTATGATCCTCCTATTAAATTACTTCTATTAACAAAGATTCATTCCACACTCCTATACCAGTTGCATTTCGTTTCTCTAGCATTTAAGTCTTAGTGATAAACAGCAATAAGTGTATTTTTGGACTTTACATATAGGTAAATTTCAACTTTTAAACTATTTAGGGTCATAGAAAATAGTTTTGTGTTAATTCCAGTAAATACCAAACTTGTGTTGACCTACTGTTAAATATATGGTCAATATTTAACCTAATCGCAACATCTAATTGACAATATCTCGTCTACCTCGGCTCATAAAGAATATTAAAATGTTTCGTTTAATTGTATACTCGGCTGATAAATGTTGGGCGAGCTAGGGTGTAATCTGTGATTGGTTCAATATCTCCTTGTTTCACGCGCCCTCCTTGGCCCAGAAGATTGAGTTGTATACCTCCGTGGCGCACTCTGCGGGGGAGAGAAGTTTTTGGACAGAACTTGAAAGAGAGGGGAGGGTGGAGATAGTCATTATCGACACTAATGGGAGAGACTATAGCGCCATCTGTCTCTGCCTAGAAACTCTCATTTGTAGCACCTAATTTTATTACCAACTTAGTGTATGTTATAGTGCGTTTTCCCGCTGTTACGAAACTTTGAAAGTCAAATTTACTGGCAAGCACTCCCCCACTCATCCCCCTTTTCGATGTCTCAGCTGCACGCTCACAACAACTCTGTGGGTTTGGTATCGCTCTTGAGACATTTTATTATGTTTAGTTTTGTAAGTGTTTTCTGGTGAATAACTTAGACAAACTTTAATAAATACGATTAAAGTTTGTCTACAGTCCATTTTTATAAGAAGGACCATATTCTGATATTTGAAAAGTTATTAGATCAAATTTTATTTAATGATACGTCAAGTTCGTGATCTGCAGCCATACATTTTAATTTATATTATACATTAGGGTTATGCAAATCTTCAAAATGTCATACCTATGACATATTTCAACATGTAATCATTTTTAGAGCAGCTATTAAACAGTGATTACATGACATATTTAATGTAACATGCATGCATACATACATACATATATACATACATACATATATACATACATACATACATACATACATACATATATACATTCATACATATATACATACATACATACATACAAGCACATATTACATATACATACATACATACATACATGCATACATGCATACATGCATACATGCATACATACATACACACAAGCACATATTACACATACATACATATATACACACATACATAATCATGCCCTCCCATAATCGGGTAGGCAAGAAACTGTGCATAGAGCTCAAAAAACAACTTCTTAATTTATCCTCACTGACTTTATCCATACACCGAGTCATACATGCATTCTCTAATGTAAACATAGATAGATTCAAATATGACAGCATAAAATAATATAGTGTGCTTTGTTTCTCTCTCTAGATCTTCTCTTTACCTAGATGCACCTTAAAGAACCGGGAAAACGCAGGGATTTTTGAAAAACCAGAAAAATAATGAAATATTTGTTGATTTGAGAGATTACTTGAAAGCTTAAAGTAGTAGTAGGTCTTTGGTTGGACAAAAAAGTGAACTGAAGAACTAAGCACGCTAATTCAAACATATTTTACTACCCCTTAAATAAGGGTTGTGAAGTGACAGAAGATGCATTTCCCCGTCAATATTAAATAATCCTGTTTTAAACAAAGTTACTGAGTGTTAGTCAATTTTATGAAAAATGAAATTGAATTACTCATTTCTTCAACTTGAGCTGCCTGGAAAAAACGGGAATTCCTTTTGGAAAAAATGGAAAACACGGAGAATTTGGTAGTAGAAAATTATTGGAAGCCCTGAAAAATTCAAATCGGTGCTATGTTACAGCAACAAAAATCCTATTTTTGACCTCGGCTTCAACCTTTCTTCGCATGTTTCCAGCTTCGATTTGACTTCGCTCCACATTTAAATAGTGACATTCGCTCATTCCTTCACTTTCTGGCAACACGCATATTAACCAATAACGCTAAGGTGTCATGGTCAAGGAAGGTTTCATTTAGTGGATGTCTTAATACATTTGCTTGGAGGTTGAGCGGAAAACCATTCAGGAAAAACCATCGTTAGTACATCCGACCGGCAATTTAACCCCGATCTTCCCGTATTCGGCACTTTAGTCTTTTACGAGAATTAAGTCTTAGGAAATTCGACCAGCGAAATGGAAGACTGAAAATGTATTACTATTCTCAATCACCTTGGGAGGGAAATTGTGATTCAAAGTAGCTAGTGCCCAATCCACCTTGTGGGGGCAATGTTACTTTTGACCTGGAGTCAAAAGCAGTGCCCAATCCACCTTGTGGGGGCAATGTTACTCTTGACCTGGAGTCTAAAGCAGTGCCCAATACACCTTGTGGAGGCAATGTTACTGTTGACCTGGAGTCAAAAGCAGTGCCCAATACACCTAGTGGAGGCAATGTTACTGTTGACCTGGAGTCAAAAGCAGTGCCCAATCCACCTTGTGGAGGCAATGTTACTGTTGACCTGGAGTCAAAAGCAGTGCCCAATACACCTTGTGGAGGCAATGTTACTGTTGACCTGGAGTCAAAAGCAGTGCCCAATACACCTTGTGGAGGCAATGTTATGGTTGACCTGGAGTCAAAAGCAGTGCCCAATCCACCTTGTGGAGGCAATGTTACTGTTGACCTGGAGTCAAAAGTAGTGCCCAGTCCGCCTTGTGGAGGCAATGTTACTGTTGACCTGGAGTCAAAAGCAGTGCCCAATACACCTTGTGGGGGCAATGTTACTGTTGACCTGAAGTCAAAAGCAGTGCCCAGTCCACACCTTGGCCATGCCGTGTGTACTGGGCTCTGCATGTACGTACGGCTCTTCCCACCAGTGGGTCTGTCTCAAACTCTCGCCGTAAATGTCCATTTTGACGGAATCCTCGCCGGTGACCGGACAGCGCGCGCTCGTTGTTGCCATTGGCCTGCAAGCTTGACGAGAGAGATAATTCATGCCGTGGAATTGGTTGTAAATCTGTATAATGCTGCGTATCCTGTGGCTTGGCGCGGGCAGCAGGCATGGACCTCGCTCCGGGGGAAGGGTGTAGCCCCCCATCCGCACCCTAATCTGCATTATTATAATGCAACCGCTGCTGTATTTCCTTCGGACCTGGCTACCGGTAAATGACCGGGTTTATCTTACATCCTACCCGGCCATTATCATCGGGAGAGGGCAGGCAATCAGAATATGAACGACTTATCGTGAGGTTGAACATATCCTCTTCACCTCTCCTCTTCACCATAGCCAGTCTTTCTCCTTTTTTATTTCTTTATATATGATATTTAATAAATACAGAATTATTGTCTTTCTCTCTACGTTTCCCCCTCTCACCCCCCTCTCATCCATCCTATCCAGCATCTTTATCTCAGACATATATATTTATTGGAAAACATGAAGTTGTGAATAAAGTTTCCTAGATAATACATAAGTGGATATCTGTTTCTTGTATTGATTCCC
>CABFVZ010001667.1:148148-175562 GCA_902151445.1 Timema monikensis | reverse complement strand
TTTAACATGTTGTTTTGTCTTTTTAACGTATTATAATTTTAACATGTTGTGTCATTTTAACGTGTTATATTTTAATATGTTTGTTTTGACTTTTTATTGGAGTGATACACCTGCTAAAAAAAACCACAAGTGTATCACTTAATTTATACTAAGAGCACATTTGAGCACTCCTATGGAGTGTCTCAGATGGTGAATGTTTTATCTCTTTCCCCAATGGGGATTTTATTATGTTTTTCATATATTTCAAGGCCCTAATGACCTCGATGTGTCGATGGACCTTTAAACCATAATAATAATAATAATAATAATAATTCATCCAGAGATCAAAGATAAAATTATTGAACTTTTTGCGCAAATTAAAACGAGAAGAATGGATTTCATTTTTAAATGAATAGATCAAGATTGAACTGTAACAATTTAAGTAAAAGTAAGTAAAACGTGTGTTTTTTTGTTAAGATTTTATCAAGTTCCTGAATAAATTTTATGTTTATACATGGTTTTTTTCTTTTATACAATTTTAAAACAAAGGTTAAACTTTTCTGGAGCAGCACCCCCACTAATTTTAGCTACGGGCCGCCACTGGTCATGATCATCACGTTGAAGATCAGTCAGAAGGTCACTCGCACAGTATTTAGCTCTCTCAGGTAGAGATGGTCGAAACCAATACTATCGTTTGGCCCCTTTTTAACATTACACAAACCGCGGCCTTAAGGAGAACATCCTCCTCACAAAAATAACATGGTTTTATATTTTTGTATTGTTACATAGTGTAAATGGACCTTAATACTGGCCTTATTACTTACTGACCACTAACACAACCAGTGCACCTACACTACTTAGCTATTTGCTAAGTGAATGGCCCATATACAAAAATTAAATAGCCTTGTCAACACTACCTGAATTCGAATAAAGGTGCTTAAAACTTTTGATCGACCTCTCTGCTCTACCTACTAAAGCTTGATACACACGTTCGCCGACATTACAAAGCAGAATCTTCTTCAATGGCGCAGCAATTCACACACTTTAAGTTGGCCCATGATGCATTGCAAGGTTAACTTAAAACAGCTGATTATCAACATATTTTATTTTCTAGTGGATAAACATATATTTTAGATCATTCTCTCGATGTATGTTTTCAAATTATAACGCTGTGTCGTGGCACAAGCCATAACACCATTAAACACACTTTACATTAACTGGTTATTACAAATCTCCTCACAACGGCCAACGAAGCTGTCTGCTTTCCTCTAGCTGTACAGCGCATGCGTTGTCAAATGCGCATGCACACTGATTTGAGATGGTTGGTTCCAAGATTTTATTGGTTCTCTTGTGCCGAACATCTCGGGCAGAGCTGATGATGTAGAGACGAGTTGAACTTTAACGAACATCTCGCGCCGATGAGGCGGAAATCTTGTGTTTGCATAAAGCGCTTCACGTTAACATGTTTCTGTTCTGCGCTAGGTTTTCAGTGAACGTGTGATCCCACAGTCTAGAAGTCCTGTGTTTTAACAGCTGTTGTAAGTATGAAAGTTTGTATTGATAACAGTCTGATACATTATTTTTACAGTTTTCAGACTTCACACTCAGTTCGATGAAAAATGAAATGTTACTACTCTTTCCTTCGATCTATACTCCCTGGAAAACACCAGGGAATATGGTAGCAAGAAAATAGTGACAACCTTATGTAGCCTATACCTTGCAATTCTACCCCCACCCCCACAGAAGAAATTCACATGATTTATGATGTTCAGTTCCCAATTTTAACAGTATTCGCTTTTGATTCAAATCTGTCTTGGACGGAGAAAGGAAAGCTATCTATAGAAAACTAATCCCAGGTTAATTTGAGCAGCCACAACTACTTTAAAATAAAATAAAGTTATCCAATCAATTAAAAATGATTGTTTTTATTAAATCTTAATCAAAAGTTCTAGTGAATAAGTCTGAGGTGCCCAGAATACACCATTTGTGAAAACATACGATGAAATTCAAATTAAAATCATCCTATTAGTTTTTTTTTGTGTACTTTATAAATAATTTTTAAGACAAACGTAGAATCATAATTATGTTTAGTGATATACACAAGTAGCGAGTGGAGGACCATTTTACAAATTTAAATATATCAATAAAGATGTTGTATAAGCATTAAGAAACATTTTTGCTCATTTGAATAGAAACTAATAATCGACAATGTAGCTAAAATGGCCTCAGTGATAGATAAGATCATCATATTTGTAGTCCCAGGCTGCTTAGACTCCACCAATCCACCCCCAGGGGGAGCTAGCTTCATTGTCTTCTTTTATTTTAGCTATCCAATATTTGCATTTTGGATTGACATTTATTTAAATATACATTCACATTGCTAAAGAAGCTGCCCATGTCATGTCATGTCATGTCATGTCATGCAGAAAATTTGTTATTAGTAATTAATATACTTTAATAGCCATTTATGAACGAGTGACACAGTAGAAAAAATGGAAGAGTCAAGAGTCGAAGGCTTAGGCGTACCGATTCCACAACCCTGGTTACAAGGTGGGAGGGTGGGTTCATCACAACTTAACACAGATCTGATAAATTCGAATGTTGAAGTAACATTATTGTTCAGGTTGTCACCTTTAGTAGATAGCTTCCAATTCTTGTAGTATTCAAGATGAGTACTTGTTTTAGTGTTTAAAAAAAGCGTTACGTGGGTTATGGATTACCTCTAGACGTCAAATTATGCGTGCCCACCCATGGAGGGTGACCTTTGTAGATGAAGAGGCCAGTCTTCGAATACCATCTGATATCCGTTTCATCCCTTTTATTTCCTACCCTTTTTCATATCCAATAAATAATTCGTTAGTAACCCTTTTATTAGATGCAAAATGTTCGATACATTAATGTTATAGAATATTTATTTTTATAAGTTCAAAACTTTTTGAAGAGCACCTCAACTGAAATGATTTAAAAAAAAACATTATTTTAAATTAATTCTGGTACAAACTAAAATGTTAAATTACTGTACGCTTTATCTTTTTCTATATTCAATTCAAGCCAAACTTTTAAATGACACTTCTCGCCTATTGAAGTGACTCCACACATAAATACCTAATTAATTGGACCCAAAGGTAACATTAATTCCTTTGAATGGCTATCATTTTCCTAAAGAAAAATTTCTTCGGGTGATATTGGTAAGCCAACTCGAGGCATGCAATCAGCTACTCTTGTGACGTCACAAAGTAGGTCTGGCAGCCCGTCCACGTCTCAAGGTCATTACCTGCTCTTTTAGGTTTGTTGGTGATGGAGGAAGAATACAAGTTTTGCTTTATGTCTACCTTCAAAAGGGCTTTGCCATAAATTTATTATTCAAAGTATTTATGAAAAAGTCAGCCGGTATGTGAGCTTTGTGGGTCAAGTAAGCAAACAATTTATTTTTGAAAAATATATTGTCTCTAAAATAACAATGCCAGACGAGGTATAAATTCCATTTGGTACATAAAAGGAAAGCACACTAAAACATTTTGCTTTGATTATGAAATAACGAGTTAAATATCTGAACAGACTAAAATATCTTTACCGTATTCACTCGATGTTGGTAAGACAAGTAACCAACCCACTGCTTCTTTCCACAATTTAGACCGTGACAACTTTGTATGGAAATAAAAAGACTCTAAATAAATGTATATACACAACCCAAACTTTTATTAATATTTATTTGTCCGATATAGAAGGTTAGTTTGGATTGGGTTGACTTCTAATTCATAGTATATAAACGAACGTACTTACTATATGGCATAAGGAACTCGAAAGTTCATCGCCGCACTTACAAAAGTACGCCTCCTATCTCTATCTTGAGTTAGTTCTATCCAGTCCACCTCATAAAACACTATCCCTATCTTGAGTTAGTTCTATCCAGTCCACCTCATAAAAGCACTATTCCTATCTTGAATTAGTTATATCCAGTCCACCTCATTATACCATATCTCTTTCACGTCCATTCTAATTTAATCCTCTCGTCTGCGTCTAGGTCTTATTTAGTTAAGAAAAGTTGGGATGGGTATTATTTGCAAATATTTCTAGTTGTACATTTCTGGTGGTCTTGGGGTTGAGGCATTTCGGGAAATACAAAGGAATTATGACCGAATCCTGTGACATAAGTGAGTCAAATTATAATTTTCATAATTTGGACCTAAACCATTCAAATATTTTAACGTATTTCCCTTTTATGAATCAAATATAGTTAATAACGTGGTATGCTAAGTTTTTTTTTCGTGTGTATTTATATTGCTGTTTTGTGTTCTACTCTGTTCCTAATTGTATTATAGTTTTCTTGAGATGTGTTAATCATCATAGTTGTCCCCGTGACAAGTCTCTCTCTCTCACACGCACACACATACACACACACACACACACACACACACACACACACACACGTGTGTCAGGTTACAGGAATCTCGCATAATATTTACAACTGTCTCGCCCGGTAAGTGAAAGCGATGGCCTGAAGGCGAAAATTAGTAGGGCCTACCTGCCTGTATTTCAATGGAAATAATTCCCTTAGATTATTATTATTATTATTATTATTAGCACCGCGTCTTACTACCCGTTCGGGTTATACGCACTTACGCTAATGTGTAATGGTAAGGTGGTGGTGAAATGAAATGAAGGACCTACAGTTTAACGTGGAATCCGAACCACGGTGGCGGCCTGGTATTCCACCTTAGATTATTACACGGCTGTGACGTCCTAAGTACGCATGTTATTGCTTTTTATATTTAAAACATTTATATTAAAAAATATTACACCTTCTCACTTGCTCGTATGATTAAGGAGGCCTAATAAAATTTTAGGAAGGTCTTAGTTTGATCCCGAGGAGGTCTAGAAAAATTATTATGTGAACATGCATTATCCTTGAAAAAAAAAATGTATACCGATTTTGTTCCACGCACAAATCATTATCATTTTTATTGAAAAATGATTCCTATACATCGCAATCGTAAGTTGGTTCTTTGATATCAATGTTCAGACCTCTGCTTCAGTCAACCTATCATTTAATTATGTCCATCCAATAGTTCTAACATCTACTATAATACTACATACACTCACTAACGCCAAAAAGTGTACTCTCCGTTTGTGATTTCTTACAGATCAGTGTTAGTGTATATAGGCTTCGGCTGGAGCCCGAAATTAGTAAAAAGCCAATTTAACTAGCTCAAACTAGTTCCAACAAAGCTATTTCAATAAATACTACTTTTAACTAGTTAATTTTAGAATAATTATCTGTGTGCTATCTTTGTTTCAGTTTTAACTAAAGTCATCTATGTTGAATTATCTTTTGTGTCACCACGTCTTACTACCCGTTCGAGTTATACGCATATGTAATAATTACGGTGTTGGGTTAAGGAAGATGGAAGGTTAAATTTAGAGGGAGTGTATCCGCATTTGTGGGAAAGAGGAGTGTAAAATCAGGAAACACCTTCCTCAGTACACTCAACCGGGACAGAACCACGATCTCCCCGTAATTGGCAGTATAGTCTATTGTGAGAGTAGCGTCTTAGACCATGTGACCACTGAAGTGGTTAGTATGTCGAATTGATGTGTTAACAGTGTTGACTAGGGAAAATAACTTATTTCCGAGATCCGCCATTAAGTGTTTTTATCAGGTCGACTTCATTGACATGCAATCTCAAGCTTAAAATTAGCTGAAATGCATTATGGTCTTTTAGGATTATTTGACCAAGCTTGTCTTAACTACGAGGACTGGAAAGCAATAAGGTAGAATAGGTGGCCTACCAGTTGATTCTTCCCGACATTTGGTGCCACGAACATTTTACATTCAGATAATAGCACATGCGGCTACAGCCGTAATTAACAGCTTGGAGATTTAATCCATCAAGATAATATGCGCATTCGTAAAGTTGTCATTGTACTATTGGCAGCATAAAGACTATCCGAGTAGAAGGTGGTTGCGTTATCTGATAGCTCATATGTAACTGAAGATTTCCACACCTCCATCACAGACTCTTGTCTTAACATACGAGTGAATAATGACCCTGGACATGGAACGAATCTTGGATAGTTCAGTGGTAAGATCAATAGCGTACTAAACCAATGGTCTCTTTTTTTCTCATGTCTAGGTGTCATTATTCAAGCTGAAGAATATAATAACAGAGAGATTGTCAACTCAGTCATATCCGAGCTAACTATGACCAGAGTTAAAGATAGTGCATGGTAAACTAAGGCATATTCAAATCCAGGGTTTAATAGAACGAGTCAACCACTATATAAAAAAACATCGTAATTATAATAATAGAATTCAATTTAAAGATAGTTATAATTGTGGGATAGAAAATATGTTTTAAATGGTACTGAGTCTAAAATCAATTGAGAATTTAAGATATGAATGCTGTCCTTAATATCTAAGAGGATATAGATATCAACAAAATTAGTCAAAATCACAATATAACGAATTAATAAATATAATTATAATATTAAAAGTGATGTAAAAGCAATAATTAGAATGTAGGATAGAAAAATGTTGTAAATGATATTAATCTTAGATTATATGACAAGTTTAACGTTAAACTACTGTCTTTCACAAATTCAAAAAGGATCTTAACATATTAAAAATGTGAGTCAATTCACATGTAATACAAAGATAAACATGTTAAAATACATGTAATAGTAACACATGAGTCAAGTAAAGTTGAATACACATTATGATGAAAAAATGACATGATGGCTTCGTGAATGAAAGTCAAACAAACACTGTACAAGTTGGTAAAACGGGTTCCTCTTGGGGTAGTTTATGCAAAACATAACCCTTCATTCGGGGATTAAACAACCGCTATGCAAAACGATGTCCGGTTTTGAGCACATATTTGAACTTAATAGATTTATGCTGTATCTACGCTATATATTCGAAGCTATAAAAAAAATGCTCAGGATGAGAATGGCCTTCAAGAAGTCATCGAGCAGATGAAGGCAAAGGAGGGAGAAAATGGGACCAACGATGAGGAGGAAGAGATAAGCTGGTACTGAAGCAAATATTTCATCAGCTAGAAAGGAAGCCCATGGAAATTGGTCGAAACAGGCTAAGAGAATGAAATTGATATCTGATGAAACACGTCACCAGGTTGATGCTGTAGGTTATGTCATACATATACCGGATATGAGCAGATCAAAGGAGACTTTTGAAACATCGTCAGCAAAAATTAAGATTGTTCAAAAGATGGCGTTCTAGATAAATTATATTGCATTTAAGTTCATTACATTTTTATTATTATTATTATTTATTAGCACCGCGTCATACTACCCGTTCGAATTATACGCACTTACGCTAGTGTGTAATGAATGGTAGGGTGATTGTGAGATGAAATGGAAGACCTACAGTTTAACGTGGAATCCGAACCACGGTGGAGGCCTGGCATTCCACACATTNATGAATGGTAGGGTGATTGTGAGATGAAATGGAAGACCTACAGTTTAACGTGGAATCCGAACCACGGTGGAGGCCTGGCATTCCACACATTCACAAGTTGTGATTAATACATGTCTTGTCAGAGGTGAAGGAAGAGTTTGGTAATCAGATAAATCTGTGCCGGGACCAAGGATAGAACCCCGGACCCTAGCATAGAAGTCCGACACCTTACCCCTAGACCACTAGGTCACCCTTACATTTTTCAATTTTTTTTAATGTAATTAAATTTCACAGAAAATCTCTCTTATAGTACTTAAGGAATTTATATTTATCTCCGATCTTAATTTGACGTTTCCTTTAAAGTGTTGTTGACCAGCATACAAGCACGATCTCAAAATTTATTCTAAGACCGTAATGAGGAAAGCAGCTGTAGGAAAAGGACAAGGTCTTGTCCATTTTTTTTATGCACGAAGAAGTGTGCTTTGGGATGATGCTAATGCAGGAAACAGAGAAATCTTTGCAACTTGGAATGCCACGGCATCATTCCTTTTTGTAATAAAAAAAAAGCTAAGTTGATAGGTTACAAATCAGTGTAGCTATTACTATCTTTATCGTCATTATTACTATTATACTGTTTTTAACTGATACATGATTTTTAGTGCACAATAGTAGTATTATCGATTGGATTTTCTTAATTCTAGAAATAGTAATTAGTTAAAACTGGTATTAATAAAATGGCTTCTAGTTTTACTAATTGAAATAGAGTTTTGACGGATGTCTGGTTTTAACTATAACAAGGATATGCCAAAAGAATACGTTGCAGTTGTTACGTTTTAGATATCAGTTTGTCTGCATTATATCGTAAAACAATTTTGGTTTTATAACTTTTGAATACGCCAAAGATTATACACTCCAGTTGTGAAAAATATTTAATTAGAAAGTTAAGCCGTAAAACTTGATAAAACTAGTTATTAAGATATCAATATTTTTAGGCTAAGTTAAAGGCTATTTTCAACCGGTGTGCCCATATTTTTTTAAAGAATATTTGTTTGGGTAATAAAAGAGACATTGATATAATAATTTATCAAGAACAATGGCATAGTACCTGAACCTGAACAGGTAACTAGTAAGATGCGGTGCTAGAAAAAAAAAATGGCACTAGCCTATATTCAGAAAAATAATGTGTTGATGATCGTAATAATAAGTTAGGTTATGTGATGTTGCCTGTAACGTCACAACTGGATATATAAATAGGTTGCACCAGGCGCAGGGACATTCATTGCTAGGCATGCGCAGTGTAGTTGTTATGTACCGCCCTCCTTATCCTCTAATAGATAAGGGCAGGCGCACATTACACAAAAGCAAAATAAACATATAAACAATAACAAATGATAAATTGCAGAGGAGCTGACAGGACTGCATAAAAGTGAATAGGCCTTTCTCTCTGGCTTATACAACGATTGTGCTTCCATGAACTCTCTTTAACTATCATCCGCCATGTTGGTACTATGAGCAATGGGGAGGAGGTCGAGAATCTTATGTTTAAAGTTATAACTTATTTACCTAGAATTAGTAATTTAAAAGGTTGCATTGAGTATAAGAATGTTTATTATAAAATATAACAATTGATATATGCAAATGTAAGTAACAACAATGAATAAATAGATATTTTTAAATATATATATGTAGAAGATTGGGTTATGCCCATAAAAATACAGTTGTCATAACAACATAGGTTATGCCCATGATAATACAGTTGTCGTAACAACATAGGTTATGCCCATGATAATACAGTTGTCGTAACAACATAGGTTATGCCCATAATAATACCGTCGTCAAAACAAAGGTTATATACGACCTAAAGATTATTACCAAGTTAAATCCATGGCCCCTTAGGGTCTCTGCGGTATTCCGCACTACAATGAATACAACATCTAGCCACCACAGGCCAACCGTCCGCACAACAATAGCGAAGTTGTATTAACTAACTAGAAAATATTATTGGCAATCAAAGTTTACCACAATACAAAGAGAGATCCTCCAAGATTCAATAAATATACAATAAATACCAAAAACTACATAGCCGTACGGGCTATAACAATTCCCACATTAGGTAGGCAACACGCCTTACGTAGATTTAGAGTGACATTACAAAAGGTAAAGTTTACCATAAATGACAATTATTTGTAGATCCAGAAGGGCAAAAAAGGGATTCTACAAATATTACCTACATTAATATTTAGAATATTTTATGCCATGCCGGGCATACCTTTCCTCGTGATCTAACATAATTACAAAAGACAATATATAATGGTAATCCCAAAAATAAATAATACTAGTCCCAAAAGTTAATTTTGAATGTACCGGCCGAAATAGAATTTGTACCCAGCATAGATTTCTTTTAAATGAATAATATAAGTTCCAAAGATAATTTTGATGTGTACAAGCCGAAATAGAATTTATACCTTAGAATCATCCTGTCCTAATGTGGTTGTCGTATGACACAGTTGAATCAAGAAGTGATCTTACACCACAAACAGAACCCGTATATAAGTCGTTATTCTCTGAGGGGAGGGGAACATAGGGGAAACAAAAGAACATAAAAGAACAATCACACGGAACAGAGGGAAGGGGTCGTACGTTACCAAGGAAACAACCAGAACATTGGAGGGGCGCGTAGAACGTCACGTGTCAATCACGAGGTTAGGCCCATGATGCAACGGGCGACCTCACGCTCAATTGTCCATACCTTTCACTCGTTTAGTCAGTTTTCACACTCGGTGCAGAAAAAGTGCTCGCGAACAGGGAAGTTGATTTACGAGAGTCGACACACACTAGCCGAGAAATGGGACACTCCTTGGTGAGTACAATGTTGATTATTCTAGGTGTTGTTCAAATAGTGTCCATTCGCTAGTATATCTTTCATTCTTGTTACGTTGATTTCGAATCAACGTTACAGTTATAGTTCGTTGATATTTAATACTCGGTTATAAAACTGCTTAGTGACATTTAAACATTTTGTGATAATTATATACAATTTATTTTAAAGAAAATTTCTACTTAAAGAGGTAAAAAAAATCTAAAAAGTTTTGTTTGTTTAATGATTTTATTTTGCCTTGGTTTACAATCCCGTTAGCCTTGCGTCGGTAACAATAAAAGTGAATACGATTACTTGACTATCTTACTTTTATAATAACCCTTAGCGTGTGTGAAAAAAATACTAGAAAATAAAATAATAAATAATGTTACTTTAACTCATATAATTTACGTTATCAGAGCTGTCAAACTATAGAGATGGTCATGTTGGCAATAGTTAACTCCGCCCTGATCTGACGATAATGACCATAAACAAGTATGTTATCACGTTGGTTTATATTGCACTTTACAAACGTTAACATGTTCGTTAATTACGGCAGATATAAGATAAGCTCTACAACTGTGGGTTTAACATATTACATTAAACCGTTTTGTTATTATGTTAATGTGCTAGTTTGCTTAGAAATTATTTTAATGTGTAATCTCTAAATAAATAGGGTGTAATTAATTGGACTAGTTAGAATTTGCTCAACGTAGGAATAGGGCATAATGAGTTGGACTAGTTAGGAATAGCTCAACATAAATTATAGCATGTAATGAGTTGGACTAGTTAACTAGCTCACCGTAATGATATGTAAGGAGTTGGACTAGTTAGACCAGCTCAACATACTGGTAGGATGTAATGAATTAAGACTAGTTAAAACGTTTAATTTTCCATTTAATTTGACACTTAATGTAAAATTATGATTTCGCACTTGATTACAATTCAGTAAAATTATGATTTCGCACTTGATTACAATTCAGTAGAGTAGAACTTCGTTAATTCAAACTTATTGGGACCTAATCTTGTTCGGGTTATGAAAATTTGGATTAAGTGGTAAAATACCGAATGGTCGGTGGGAATACAAAGTATTTTCACAAACTTTAAATTTAAGTACACATATTTTTAGTTAAAGAAAGAAACGCACTTAGTGTTGATTATAACACGTAAATATTTAGAAATTATCACTTGTTTCTCACAATTCTTTTTTAACTTTTGAGTTAGTTATCAAAATATATTTCATATGATTCTTTTTTTTCCCCACGTTTTCAGAAAATTGTGATCGGATTATCCGTAACTTCAGAATACTGAGGTTGAGAATGAGGTTAGGAATATTGAGGTTCGGTCTAACGGGATTTTACTGTATTATTTAAACGTTACATACTACTCATTTTCCCCTCATAGGGTTTTTTCTTGTAGATTCTTCTTGTAATAAATTGTGTAGGCCAACCAGAATAGAAAAATATGTTCGCGTCTTACTATTCGTACGGGCTATACGCTTATGTAGGCTACTAATTACTCTAATGGATTTAGGGATGAGGAGGGCTGTATTTATAGCCCCATTTGCTTGGAGGAAGAGTGGAAAAACCCCACTCATTGCACCCGACCGAGATTCGAACCCTGATCTCCCTGTCATCGGCAGTCTAGTTTACTACAAGAGTAGCACGTTAGACCACGCGGCCACTGAGTTGGGTAGTTTTGTAGAAAGAAGTTATTATTATTATTTTAAAAATGTACTAATAATTATTTTGTTTTAGTTTTGCGTATCATATCAAACCTTTGGTTTGTTTTTGTCATGGCTTATCTCTCATTATCTCAAGTTTGTTATTTTCTGTTATAAATTTTAAGTATAATGCATAGGCCTAGTCTTTTTAAAAATACAAATTATATAATTTTCAAATATACTGTAATTCTTGGCCCTACATCTTCAAGGTCACCTTCTAACTTTCATCGTAAATGTGGGGCTCTACTGTTTCCGAATAATTCTGACTTTATTAAAAGAGCCTAATTTATGCATTGACACATCCAACATCAATTTGTTCGACTGGACAGGACAAATAGAGCACCAAGGTCATTGTGACTTAAACCCTTTCGAATTGTACGCAAATGCATTATTTATCCAATAAAATAGGGATAGTAAAGGTAAAAATTTAGAGGAAGTCGCGGTTATCACACACCTGGAAAACCGGTAGTTTCACCCACAAAAGTATTTTAAAATACTTGAATATTTGTGGATTTGAGACATTTAACTTGAAGCTTTAAATAATCCTCCCTTTGCATGGAAAAACCAAATTGAACTTAAAATTTAACACGCAGATTCAAACACTGAAATACATTTAGCGAAATCAGAGATCATCTTAGTTAAAATACACGTGTCTTTTGAACTAGGTTCGCCAAAGAAAGTTTGGCGCGGTTTTGAAATATTATTTTTTAATTTTGGCTTATATGTTTTTTTTAAATTTCTGAATAACGTTTATATAATCAGCATTGGTTCAATCGTATGTGACAATGTATGTGAAAGAGCAAGTTATTACAATGAATCTAGTACAGCACGGTAATGTTGAAGCTATACTGACTGTAAATGCTAAGGTTACATATTTTGTGACTCTTCATTCTCAAGTTACTAACGTAAAATGTTGTGGAAAGTTAAGGTCATTCAATTCTAGAAATTACAAAGATTGGTTGAATCTATAACACCTTGGCAGATAATTTAACATAGGTGAGGTTAGAGACCATTGCAGTAAAATGTTCCAATACAGTTTACTTCATGGGAAGCTTCTTTAGTAAAATCAATTTATATTTGAATGAATTTGTCAATCCAAATTACAAATATTGCTTCTAAAGAATAATATAAAAAGTAAAAATGTTAGGGTCTATAGTGTCCTACCATATATTGTTATATAATTATACATTTTATATGAAGCCAAAGTGGGGTTCGTTGTACATTTTTACCTACTCAACCCAAAATTGCTTCCGACTTAGGGTTCGGCCAGACTGACAAGCGTGCGAGCGAGCGAGCGCGTAATTAGCAGACCCTAGTTCATTAGAGAAGATGTCTCTGTCAAAGACACTTGGTACATCTCTGTTCCTCGAAAATTCTTACAACAAATATTGTGTATTTATAAAAAAGAAAAAGTAAGAGTGCATCCAATTAATAAATTGAGAAATGTGTATGGTACTGTACTGAAGTGTTTTAAAATCAGATTAGCCGCACCAGTGGCGGAATGGTGCGTTGCACTGGATAACTTTTGACTAGGAGGCAAAGGTTCGAATCTTGGCTCAGTGAACTGAAGGTGATTTTATTTATTGTTGTGGTTTTTTCATACTCTCTCCAAANAGTGAACTGAAGGTGATTTTTAAAACTTATTTATTGTTGTGGTTTTTTCATACTCTCTCCAAACTAATGGTGATTCTTATTTGTAAAGGCCTACTTTGATTATAATATTGAAGTATTTTAACATATCGGGTTTACATATATACATTATATTATTTATGGTCTTACCAATTAAATTAGGCCATTAATAGCAAGTGTGTTAAACCTCTCATTGATAGAAAAAAGTCAAATATCATGTCAAAATAAGAAGTTTCCCTAGCACTCAATGAACCAACATACAATTAATAATATTGCCTAGCGCCTGTAAACTAGACTGTTCCAGGTCGAGTGCACTCGCTCCAGTCTGGCCAACTCTCATTACAACCAATGCGTTCTATTTTATATTTTAGTCGCTCGCGCGCTCAGTCTGGCCGTACCCTTAGACTCCGACTCCACAACCAAAGTTAGGGGGGGGGGAGGTTATCTTGGAAAAGATAGCAAGTAGCAATGTCTCAGTACATTCCAGGAACACTTAACAGATAAGGTAATTGGCGTCTGACTTTCCTGGGTGTGCCATTAGTTGGGATTATCTGACTAAGCCTGGCATATAAAGCTGCGTCCAGACTAGCGAGCTGAACGTCTTTAACGTTAGTTGGGATTATCTGACTAAGCCTGGCATATATAAAGCTGCGTCCAGACTAGCCAGCTGAACGTCGTTAACGCTGGATAAATGGGTTCGTCGGCAAACTCGCAGCAACCCAGTGAATGTCGGTATTTCGACGAACATCTAAGGATATTACGAGGCTCGGCTCGAAACTTATTGGACGGCGCTGCGAGCCGAACCACTTGCAATATCAAATTTTTGTTTATTTCTAATTAACTTTCCGGCACACGCGTTTGAAATCTTAGCCGAGAAGCTGCGTGTCGTAAATTTTACTACACCTTGAAATTTTATTTGAAATTATTTTTTTGTAATTGACATATAAAATATTAACTGCAAATTCGTTTTATAATCGGCTGAGGTAAATAAATAAAAATTAATTTAATCTTTAAATAATAGAGTTTATTAAAGACAATATTTACAGTGTTGTAAACTGTACAACGTTGGTAATATGTTTTCTTACACACTTAAAATAAGTTTGACACTGCCTCAGAGGAGAGGGGGGTAGACGAATACTCTGTGCCCTAGGCAGATTTTGTGGGTAAAATGTCCCAGCCCTCTCCAGTGGCGTAGTGGTCTAACGCGGCAAATCTTGTTAAAGTCTGGTCAGCGTAGGAATTGTTTTCTGAAAGGCCTTTTTCTTTAACAGAAATCTATTATATAGATTGATATTGGTATGAAAAAAGACCTTTCAGAGAGTAATTCCTACCGTGAATGGAGTATAGACTGGCGTGCTCAAGGCAAGGAGATCGGGGCTCGAATCCCGGTCAGGTCTATTGAGTTTTTTCCTGTATGGTTTCCCACTCTCCTTCCACGCAAATGTGGGTAGATTACCTCTAAAATGCTTTCTTCCTCATTTCTGCCCCATAATATCAATTATTTACTTTATTAATTAAATATTATATACTTTGTTTAGAGACCTTAAATAGATATTGCAGACTGGTATGATGATTGTTAAGAAACCTAATGTTATTGCAAGTCTTTCCCACACATATGGATTCTCTTAAACGTGAACTTTTTTATTTTTTTGCCCTTTTGGCCAAATCATAATCATCAGATGTTTAATCACTTGGTGACACTCAAGTTAAGTTTTTAATTGACCACTAATTTATTTAAATTTAAGTTAGTAGAGCAAACTATTTCCACTATATTCCGCTTGCCATGAGTACATTTGAGTTTGCCACCATCGTCCGTCTGGTCTCTTTAACTTTCTCGCTACCTTACAGGTAAAGAAAGTATTGTAATCGTCAAAAAAATCGAGCTCTAGCTTTTGATGAATATCATCGTTTCATGATTTCACCAATCCGAAAAAAATGTCTTTTGCAATGCCGTCTGTTTGTCTGTCCGTCTGTCTATACCTCAGGCTAGAGTCTAAACTATTTTACAGATTGGGCTTAAACTTGGTATCTAGGGTTTTCATAGGGCTGCCCTGAGGGTTTTTTGGAATTGAATATACAACCCTAAAACTAAGGGTAGTTTCCTTAATGGTGAAAAGAGAAAAAATCGGCTCAAACGATTCAGTTGATGATATATCAATTTATTGGAAAATTTCATATATGACATTTTGTTGCTTATTAGAAACAAATTGTAATCAATCTTTTTGAATTTAATGTCACTTAATTCATCTAACAATTTTGAAACTATCTTATTCATTAGACTAAATTTTTATATATTGTTATAGTTATCTCCTGAATTTTCTATTTAAGTTTTAACTTTTTTAATCAAACTATTTTGATTAAATTTCCTTTCTAAGCTTTGATCAATAATCTTAACAAAATGGCTACTCACAATTTTTCGTCGCAATGACATTAAGGATTCTGTACTGATGTGTAAATTCTAATTTTTACTTATATTTTTACTTATATCTCTAGTCGGTGACCTGGTGGTCTAGGGGTAAGGTGTCAAACTTCTATGCTGGCGGCCGGGGTTCAATCCTCGGTCCCGGAACAGATTTATCTGATTTCCAAACCCTTCCTTCACCTCTGACAAGTTATCTTGTGAATGTGGGGAATGCCAGGCCTCCACCGTGGTTCGGATTCCACGTTAAACTGTAGGTCCTTCATTTCATCTCATAATCACCCTACCATTACACATTAGCGTAAGTGCGTATAACCCGAACGGGTAGTAAGACGCGGTGCTAATAATAATAATAATGATAGGCCTAGCAAGCCACTAGTGGAAATAAATGGTTTATATAAAATACTGACCTAGGCCACAGGCTGGAAACAGTAATGGATATAAAAAATAAGTCATTGTTGTCTCTAGAATAGGTACATCCAAAACAAGAAATTTCATGAACTAGATATTTTAAATTTATATTTGCAATGCTCATTTCGGTCACACTAATAACAATAACGATTAGAGTTGGGTTAGAAAAACAAACAAACAAATTAATTCTAAATAACGACATTGTGTACTATTAAATGAGATAAAATCAAATTATCGGTTATTAAAATGAACTCTATAAGGATATAATTAAAATGCATGTATTTTTTTTACCGCTTTTAAACGGCTTATACATGAACAATTATTTTGCTTTAACAAAAACTATAAATATTTCATTCGTTACACCTACACCCTATACATGTCTAATTAGAATGAATTTAAGCTACATACATTAATTTACTTTACCTTAACATTATTTCATGAAATTGCTTAAAATATCAAATTTGACCACGTATACCCCATGAACTGTAATGATTGCAAATAATTTAATTACTTGTTAAAATAGTACAGTAGAATTATTACCGTCAATTGACCTTAAGAGGGATATTGAGCTTTCTACTTGGTCTAACGTACTATCAGGATTGGTCCAAGCAACTTCACATTTGATTACCAAGGTTGTGCCAAACGTCCTTTATAGATCGCTTCAAATGGTCGCTTTTCGGAAAGGGGGGATTGCGTCAAACGTCCTGTGGGCACAACTATGTACATTTCTCACTCTAGGTTAAATTATTATGTTCTAAAAACTGATAACTTCACACCAGTCAATTTTATGAAACCCACTTCATTGACCACATGGTGTAAACTCGGTCTAAGGCGTCAGTCACTCTCGTATTAAACTGGTTTCCGGATGACGGGGCGATCGGGGTTCAAATCCCAGTCGGGTCTAGTCAAGTCGTTTTTTCTTAAACAGTTTCTCACTCTCCTTCCACGCAAATGCGTGTAAATTATCTCTAAACTGCTCCAATACTTATCTTTACCTCATTAGTATAAAAGTCGTATACGCTTAGTCCTATAACATGAAGAGCTACCACTAGGACGTGGGGATAATTTATTTTATTAAAAATGATATTTAATTGCTCTATAGCTTATACTATTCTATAAATTGTCTGGGTAATTTTTTTTTAAAAAAAAGAAAGTGAACATATTTGATTCAAGGAATGTAGAGTACTAGTAAATCTATACTGTCAGTATCTTATCTTCATTTTTATCCCCCACTGTATAATCAGGCGCAAGCAATACACTGCCCTAAAAAACTTGAGTTAACCTATTAATAGACACACTGAAATTTCGTGAAACGTATTTTCACGAAGTTTTACTTGGACATTTAAATGGTTATCAAAACTTATTTTATATTTGATTTAATACTAACATTTTCCCAACTGAGACAAAACTAATTACGTGACCTTTTAAACGCAAGCTATAGCAAAATAATCAATGATTTGAGTTGGTTAAAATACGAACTTACGATGTAACATTTCCATGAACAAAAACTATTCCCTTTATCTAGGAAATGTTTTTCCCTCGGCTGAAGAACGTTGGTAAAATATGTTATTGAACCAGCTTTTATGTGACTAAAGTCAAATGTATAACTAACATACAGATATAAGATAGAGAAACCATGTTTAATCAAACTAAATTATACAGAGTGGGGGATAAATTGTTCACATATTTAATAACACTAAATACCTCCTATTTTAACTACTAAATGATTCAAATTACACTTAAAATAACATAATATTGACAATTTATTTTTATATATCCTTGAATTATTAATTTTTTTTTGTAAGTACTGTCCGATGGCCTCCTCGAGACTTAATAGGTCTGCGCAATCTCTCTTCACTTAATGAATTGCCTCAACGTCTACCACAATTTTTTAAATTCCCGAATGTTTCTTGTTTTAGTTGCGTAAACATTACTCTCTTAACATGTCCCACACGGGACTGCCTGGTGAACGTGGTAACAAGGCAATGTCCCCCAAATCGTGAAGTTAGGTGTTCAGGAAACATTTTGTCAAGCACCTCCAATGATGTTCGATCTTTGTGAGGTCGTGGCCCCATCTTGCTAGAACAACAGATTGTTGGTCAGTTATATGGGTATTTCAAACTGTCCAATTAATTATTTAAATACCCGCCTTGGGGGCCGTATGGTCTAAGGCATCACTTGTGGTTCCATCAAAGTCGGGTGTACTAAGGCTTTTTTTTTATAAATGGTTTCCCCACTTTTTCTTCATGCAAATGCTGGTACAATTTCTCTAAATTCAACCTTTCTCATCACGAACCCAATAGCTTAACAAATAGGAGTATAACACGAACGGGTAGTAAGGCATGGTGCTATATATCAGGTTTACATGGCGATGACTTGCCTCAGTAGATGTTCAGTTTCAATACCGTGAATAATCTCAGCTCTCATTGTAATTTGAGCCCATCTAGTCGAGCTTGACCGATATGGTCATACACCATCACGTGTGTGTACATATAATCTCACATGTGATTGCTTGCAAGTGCTCTCAAGGTTACCTGCCCATCTTCATCATCCCCTCTTGAACAAATTGGTAGTAATGATTCCGTGAACTGTGACTTTATCAGTCGAGAAGTGAAGTCGGTCATGAATACTTTTAGTTTTATGATCTCATGCCGACACTTTTAACTTAGTGAAGCTTCTATTAACTGATTCATTTGTTTCAGGGTTTGATTCCAGGTGAGGGATGTAAATGTCCTTTTAGAAAGCGGAATATGTGTGTTTTGACGGCTCGTTGATATGTTTGCTCTATTATTAAACTAGTAAAAACCACTGATACTTTTTTAGAATTGCGTTTTACTATTTGTTAGGGTTGTACACATATGAACTGATTACGTTGATGTGTTAGGGATGAGCAGGGTTGATGTACTTGCGTCTGCTTGAAGGGAAAGTGGCAAACTATTTAGGAAAAACACTCTCAATACACCCGACCTGGTTTCAAACCCTGATCATCCTGTCATTGGCATGTCGTCTTAACATGTGAGTGACGCCTTAAACCTGAGGTGGGGCAGCCCTGTCGCCAATCGCCTTAAGTTATGAATTGGTCATAGAAGAGTGACATATATGAGTTTGCCAGCTCTCACAGTACACTCGACTTTTTTCTGACGGCCCGCGCTTGTTGTAACTTAATATTT
Source organism: Timema monikensis (assembly GCA_902151445.1). Classification (NCBI taxonomy): domain Eukaryota; kingdom Metazoa; phylum Arthropoda; class Insecta; order Phasmatodea; family Timematidae; genus Timema; species Timema monikensis. Next base: position 155,957 of record CABFVZ010001667.1, on the reverse strand, counting down.
CCAGCATATCATTGAAATCATTCAGTAATTTCACAAAGTTTAGATTCTTAGCCAATTCATATGCAGCCTTCCAAACAAAAGGGTTGTCAAATGTCTCATTAAATTATTTTACATAGTCAATTTGAGCAATGTTCATAATATGCGTCTGAGGCAGTTGTAACCGAGCAGTCACAGTGTATCCTTGATGTTTTTCTTTTGGTATCACTGTTTCTTACTACCTGTTCAGGGTATACGCGTAATATTATAATTACTATAATGGGGTTGGAATGAGGAAGGAAATATTTTAGGTGTAACTTTACGTATTTGCTTGAAAGGAGGATTGTAAACTGTTTTATGAAATACCACCCCCAGTATAACCGACTGGGATTCGAAGCCCGATATTCCAGTCTTCAGCAGGTCAGTCTAACATGAGAGTACTGCCCGTTTATCGCGAGGAACTAATGTGTTGAGCTGACTGTCGCTCCGGATACGATGTGTTGAGCTGATCTGTCGCTCCGGATACGATGTGTTGAGCTGACTGTCGCTCCGGATACGATGTGTTGAACTGACTGTCGCTCCGGATACGATGTGTTGAACTGACTGTCGCTCCGGATACGATGTGTTTTCTTCATTATGATTAAATAGAATGTTAAGTCGAGTTACGTGAACCTACCTGTGACGTCACGGCCGTTAAAGATAGGATTTTCCATGCTAGTGAATTTACGTTTTGTTCAGCAAGTTTTAAAGATATAACGTTGAAACAAAAGCCATAAATTCTTAAATAATTCTATAAATAGTCCTATGCAGTCAAGAAATTATTATTTTTATCTCTAAGTAGTTTTTCTGTAAAGGTATTTTTAACAAATCCGCTAAAACTTAGAGGCTATTTGGTTCGGTCACGAAAATAGTCTAATAGGAACTTCCTGCAGGGGGTAGATTAAAAAAGTATGTGGTATCATATGTCTAGCTAGAATAAGAAACAAGAACAAGGTAAAATTTCAAAGCGAGTCAATGTTTTTAAGGTGCAAATATTAAAGTGAATGTGTAAACTCGTCAGAGGAAGAGGGGAAGTGTTATCAGCATATAGACAAGAGCCCTCTCAGGGTGAACTTCTCATTTCCTTCCCTCACTTTCTATTATTTACATTGGCTTCTAAGTGTGATAGTACTTAGACTACTTAGGTGCGTCAAGTTAAGATGCAACCCACTTCGCAAAATAGCTTCTAAATCTCCAAGTTGGCAACGTCGTTAAATACGTGCCCTATTAAACATGGTCATAAGGAGCTGAGGGACTTTCTGGGACCGTGCTTTATCTTGCTTGTTTTACAAACTATAGCAGAGATACAAACATAAACGAATTCCAGTAGCTTAGACGGATTCTAAAAATCCCGCCACTGACTTAACTAGAAACGATCTTGAAATAACGAATGCAATGGAACTACTCTCTTCTGGGATAAAATACCCTGCTTACTTTCGATAGCTATATCTATAACTAATATTAACATTATTCTTCTTTCAATACGATTATGATACATATTCTTTAAATGATTAAACATGATGATTCCAAACATGTAAAATATGGAAAATTAGAGAATTTTTTGATGTCGGGAATTCTAACGGGAATTTAAATACGTACTCGACTAATTCTGCACCATGTATAGATCTGTTTTAGTGGTCGCACGGATCGGGGTTTTATTACTTGGTTATTACTATATCCTTTCTCTTACTCACTGTTATGGGAGTGCGATTTATTATATTTCTGTCAAATTAAAATGAATAACGATTAATTATTTTTTGTAATGTCACTACTGCTCATAATTGATAACGCGATCCCATGCATCAAAGAATGTCTACCTTTAAGAGGCTGATAAAATAATGTCGCTACAACCTAAAAATTTAAACAAAAGTGAGATATTTGGTTTTTCGGATGTTAACAAAAGGCATAGCCTCAATGTGTTATTCTAACAATAGAAGGTTGTACAGGGTTTGTTTTATAACACCTTTACACAGGCACACAAGCAATACCTCATACATTAAATACTGTAAAAATTACTTATAACAATGTTAATCTTTTAGTAACTGCTAAAAGTACGACACCTTAGCTCAGTAGAATTTATATCTATTGATTTAAGGGTCTCGGGTTAGACTACTGGCATGATCGAAAAATGTATCATTGGTCAAATGTGGGTTTTTACTTTCACAGTGCTGGGACCTGGGTGTTGTGTCTCTTTTATATTTAATTTAGTCTATAAGTCGTGTGTGATATAATCAGTCGATTTAGAAAGTGCACATTAAATAACTCAAATAAATTAAAACAAAAAATTAAAAGTAATGGTTAGGATTGTTTTCAAAAATATTTAATCAATGCAATAAACAAAAAAAAAATGGCTAAGCTGGGCATTTTTTTAACTTGTCTGGAAAACATTGAGAAGTCCGAAAATGTTATAATAAAAGTATTGTAGCCACCCTGATAAAGCATATACACCTTTCTCACGGAACACCTCAACGAAGTCCAGCAATAATCAGAGAGAGAGAGAGAGAAAGCAATGCAGTCGGTGTTTAGTGGTCGCAAGTGTTCGTTTTAGAACGTGCCTGCCCGCATCTGCTCCGGTTTGTTCGTTACGGGTCGCACGGCCGAGTAGAGCGTGGGGGAGTTGGGACGTTAATTTTATTACGTCGTTGTAGATTGGCGTGTGGGTGGGTAAGAGTCCCCCGCGGCTCTATCAGGGTTATGTGAGCAAAGTACAAGAGTCGTGGGTTGCTCCTTGCTCGCGCATGACGTTAAGAGTGTTCTTCATAGCAGGCCCAAATCAGCTCCCGGCTCGCGCGAGGTATGGGAGTAAAAGGGAAAAGAAAACACCAAGATATGCCAGAAATGTGTGCAGTGCATTCTTATTTGAATTATTACTCAAAATGGTCAGAAACGACTTTTTAAATGAGTTTCCATCCAAATATAATTTAATATTTCAACATTGTTCTGTATTAGAAACTTCTATTAACTCTTTATCTCATGTGTGGAATGCGAGGTCACCACCATGGTTCGGATTCCACGTTAAACTGTAGGTCCTCCATTTCATCTCACAATCACCCTTACCATTACACATTAGCGTAAGTGCGTATAACCCGAACGGGTAGTAAGACGCGGTGCTAATAATAATAATAATAATAATAATAACTCTTTATCTCCATTTATGTTTAGTCAGAAATAATCCACGTGCAATAGTGTTCGTGTAAGCTTACGATTTCTAGCAGACTGTATCATAGAGTTGATGGGCATATAATCCACACTCTTAAACCGGGTCCACACTTGTCTCATATCCTTGTATCGTATCCCCGCCGCTATCAGGACTCTAGCAGGTGACGATACACACGGATACGGTTGGGGCTAAATTACAGCGGATCCGATCCTCGTTCCGACGCGATCATTGGTGCGACCAAGGGGTGTAATGGCAGGTTCTGAGCGGCCCGGGACTATAAATATGATGTCCTTGATCAAATATGAATGTTCATCACTGAAATTATGTTTTAGTATAAGCGGAAGTGGTAGGTAAATTATTTATATCTTTATTATTAGTTAATTTAATCCCGAAGCCATTTCAGCTACATTTTCGATGATCACTTTCTACTGACATGAGCAAAAATGCTTCCAAATGCTTATACAAATGCTGCATGTCTTTATTGTGATATATTTAAGTTTGTAAAAGGATCCTCCACAGGCTACTTAATGAAGGACTGGTGAAGGACGTGATGTTATTGTAGCCTTAGGGTTCGGCCAGACTGACGAGTGAGCGCGTGATTAGCAGATAGCTGTCGATAGCTGTCGATAGTTGTTGACGATAAGGCAAAGGTTCGAATATTGGCTCAGTGAACTGAGGGTGGTTTTTGACAAGTGGTTTATTGTTGTGGTTTTACCAACCTCTATCCACACTATTGGGGATTTTTATTTGTAAAGGGCTACTTTGATTATACTATTGAAGTATTTTAACATATCAGTTGTATATATTTATATAGGTTTAGCTAATTATCTTACCAATTAATTTATGCCGTTAGTAGTATCAAGTGCACTAAACCTATAGATAATTATATTTAAAAGATGTAAAATTGAAAGTTTCCCTAGCACTCAATGAACCAACATACAATATTGCCTAGCGCCTGTAAACTAGACTGTACCGGTTCGAGCGCGCGCTTTAAAAATAGAATCAGTTCTATCTTATAAGCGCGCGCGCTCGGTCACTCGCTCCAGTCTGGCCAGCTCTCATTACAACCAATGTGCTCTATTTTAGTATTTAGTCTCTCGCCAGGTCTGGCCGTACCCTTAGTACACGTTTCTTGTCGTTGTTTACTTCAGGTGAGCTTAGTAAAGTAAAAGGGAGAGTTCTTTCTATACTTCCTAATTCCTATTATATGGTCTTTTGTTCCGGTGCTATTTGTATAAGATGTTCAGGCACGCCAGTTATTTTGGCGTGGTTGTGTTGAAAATTAGCTAGCTTTTTACAATGGCTATACCTGACACCCCGGTGGGATGAGGAGTCAAGGATGTAACTCATACAAATAAGCGGGCACGTAGGGATGTTCGATTAATGGATTTTGAATCGATTCTCTGGATCGATATAGAATAAGAGGCGTAGTATTGATTCAGGCAAAAGATCGAGTGCATTTAATTGATCTTCCGAAGATCGATATAACGATTCATGTAAATAAAGTTTACTTTATTTGACCACACTAACCAAAAGTGGTGCACCTAAAAATTTACACATTGGGGAGGGATGTATAATGTATCGTTGAGAGGGGAGGGGGTGGGGGCAGCAAAAATGTATTAAGGGGAGGGGTGGGAGAGGCGTCAAAAGGTATTGATGGGAGGGAGGCAGCAAAAATGTATCGAGAGGGTGGAGGAGGCTGCAAAAATGATTAAAGGCCCCTTGAAGATAATTCGATTATTTTTGTGGTAACCACAAAGGACAGTTATTTAAATAGGAACTGTAATATAAGCACACCTTATTTGTTTGGATTAATTGTTAGAAACCCAGTTATTGTATTAAAACTAAATACACTTGTTGGTATCTGTCTTGAGGAAACCTCACAACTTTTTGTGAGAGGGTGTGTCTCAAAACTTGGGAATCACTAGCTCAGTGGAAGTGTAGATTGTAGATGTAATTATTATATAACTACTAAAACTCCATTGGGGAATTGAGGTTTTTACGAAATGCTTTCAAACAATTGACTTGTTGGCCCACACGTCACCATACATTAATTACATAATAAAAACGTGATGTAGTAATTTACAGAACCTAGACGTAAAAAAATCAGATCAGTGGATTATTCTCTTCACTTTACTAGATAAAAACAATAACTAATTAGTAGCCCAAGATTGCAAGACTTGGTTTCGATATTTTCCTAGTACTAATAGTCAACAAATTTTTTTTTCTAAGGCCAACTAATTTAAATTTCCCTGAATCGATTCGAAGTTTTGATTTCTTTCGATCTCTCGATTCTATCTTTTTGAAATCGCTAGAAAAAGAATCGATACGTGAATCAGATCGAGGCCTTTGAATCGATCCAAAAAATCAATTAATTGAATGGCAAAGAATCGATTTTCGAAAAGCTCGATCTAAGATCGAACATCCCTACGGGCACGTAAACAAGGGTGTCAGTCTTGGTTTACTGTTGACGGGATGTCCTGGATTCGAAAATATGCCGAGTGAATCGAAGTTGTTTTATTTATCAACTTTTTTCCAGTATTCCTCCCTCCAAATGCATGTACAATTTCTCTAAATTCTACCTTACTCATCCCTACTCCTTGTATAAACAGGCGGAAAGCCCTAACGGGTAATACGACGTGTACGGGAAAAAAAAAATCTTGGTTAAGGGTTGTCTTCTGTGTGTATAAATGTGCTCGGAAGCCATAATTATTTCAAATTAAAAAAAAAAGTATTTTTATTTTGTTGCTACGTATATTATTGTTCTTTCAGTTATCCACCGATTTACCTAATTTAAGGACATGGACGAGGAGAATTAATTTTAATGGAGAAAGAATGGTGAAAAATCTAAGTCATCCCTAGTATTGCAACCTATTGGGTCACAGCTAAACATGGCATTTTATTTAGCTTGTTTTTGAAAAACTGCTTTTACATAGCTCTTTGTTCTTATTTACTCCCCCCCCCCTTTACACCCCCGGACCCCCCACCCCAGAAAGGTAGCAATATTGCCTTGCCTGGTTCCACTCTGGCTTAAGCTACAGTAGCCCCATGGCTTCTTTGGTGCTGACTGACAGCTGACGGCTTTGAAAAGTTACCAGACCAAATTTTGTATCCCTACGCTGAAACTATATGATCTGCAAAAATATGTGTTTAGCAGCTATCACTTCTGACAGTCAACATTTAGGTATATACCTAAATGTTGACTGTCAGAAGTCAGCTGTGAGCTGTCAGTCAGCACCAAAGAAGCCATGGGGCTGCTGTGCTTATATGATAAATCCAAAACTATCATTTTCATGCGCATCAATTTTAATTTGTCAACCTTGGTGGTCTTGGGGTAAAGATCTCTCCTCAGGACTCGACGTCCGTGTGTACAAACCCATCCGAGGTAAACGGATTTTTCTTGAGCGATCAAAATCAGTAGCACAGTAGGGGAGTAAAGCCGTTGGGTCCATGTCGATTTTAACATGTAAAAGAACCCTGGAAAATATGTGAAAATACTTTTTCCCGGCAAAATTGGTAGAACCTTTAGCTCCCGCTTATAGAAACTCAGCGTGGATGGCAACGGGGAGTCACCACATTTTCTGAACTACCCTAGTACACGGTATTTCCACCAGATGGTGCAGGAAGCACTAACCAGCTGAAAGTCTGAGTTTATGCCCGGCTCTGGATGAATAGAAATCCCATCAAATTAATCCTCGGGTTGTTGACTTAAGAAGCAGTTGAAAAATCTTATTTCAAACACGTGGAATAATAATAATAATAATAATACTTAGCAGCACGTCTTACTAACCGTTTGGGTTATAGACCTAAGTACTAATTACGATAATGGATTAGGAATTGGGAAGGTCGACTTTAGAGGAAGTGAACCCGCATTTACGCGAAGGGAGAGTGGAAAGCCATCTAGGAAATACCACCCGAGCGTGATTCGAACCTCGACCTTCCCGTCCTCGGCAGTCTAGCTCAACACGAAACCGACGCGTTAGATAACTACGCCACCGAGGCGAGTGGATATTAACTTATTATGATATGTGAACTTTTACAATAATTGTACAATCCGAGTTGATGGTGGTTACGTTATATGATAGCTCGTGATTCTTAATCGATTACACAAATGTATCTGACGATTTCCGCACGTCAGTCACAGACTCTGCCTTAAAATATTGAAGAATGACCCAGGTTACGGAACGATTATTGAATAGCTCAGTAGTTAAGGTCCCGGGTTCAATTCCCATGTCCGGGTGTCATTTTTCACTTTAAAATAAATAAACCCCGCTTCAATAGCCACATGGACTAAGGCGTCACTCTCGCAATATTTATTATTTAGCACCGCGTCTTACTACCCGTTCGGGTTATACGCTTAAGTACTAATTACACTAATGGATTAGGAATTGGGAAGGTTGAATTTTAAGGAAGTGAACCCGCATTTGCGTGGAGGGAGAGTGGAAAACCATTTAGGAAAAACCACCCCCAGTTCACCCGACCGAGATTCGAACCTCGATCTCCCCGTCCTAAGCAGTCGGGCTCAACACGACAAGCGCGTTAGCCAACTACGCCACAGAGGCGGGTCTCTCGCAATAGACTTGATGGCTGGGAGATTATGGCTCTATCCCAGTCGGACGTACAGAGTTGCCCCC
>CABFVZ010001667.1:128912-148132 GCA_902151445.1 Timema monikensis | reverse complement strand
CCCGAAATAGTTTTTCACACACTATCAACGCAAATACAGTTACATTAGTCTAAATTCAACCTTCCTGGTCCCTAACACATTAGAGTAACCAGCACATAAGCGTTTAACCAGAAAGGGTAATAATTCTTGTTAAAAATTTAAGTTTTTACAATAATGTTACTTTTAAATGAGGACAATAATTTGTTCACTAAAAAAAAGTTTCCTTCGAATCATTTGGGCATAAAATTGTCAACTCCAGTTTCTTTTTTTATCTGACTTTAACTGATTCCAAGAAAGCGCAACATATTGGACTAATATTACAGGCATTCTATTACTACACTTCCTTCATTAGGTTCGCGAGCATAAAACCTTTGTTTAAAATAAATTACTTTTAGTAATTTTATCTCGTGAATTTTATTTGCAGCGTAAAGCAGACATTTTGCGTCCGTCACGTAGAATTGGTCACCTGTCAGGAGGAAAATGGTTGACCTTTTATTCTGCACTGTATTTTATAAATAGCCCTTTCCTTTTGTGCGTTCACACCAGAGGGCTTTCACACGGCTCCTTTGAAATATATTCACAAACCTTCCCCTGGTAAATTATTATAGTTTTATACATAAAACTTTACCCTAACGACGTCTACACGAAAAACAGCTGTGTTCGACGAGCGTTTTTACTTAACGTGAACTTTCTAAACCAACTGATTATCTTATATATAATTTGACAAGCCTTTTTCAGATAATAGAAATTACTAGGAAATGGTTGAATAGATTTTGACAAAAGCCGAGAAAAATGGTAGTTTCCAACAAAAATCTGATTTTCCCTGATAATTTTTCAGCTTTTCATTCTTTGTTTACGTCAAAATGGAAACCATGATTTGTGTATAGTTGTAGGCTATATCGGTACATAAAATATGTATCTTTGGTTAAATACAATAACAGATTAATTCTCACTTGAGTAGTTTGGTGCAACAAATAGCTAGAGAGACGGGATAGGGGTCTTTTTAAAGATCTCGTCGTGGCATGAAGGCGGGAAATATACATTTTGATTCAAATTAAATACCGAAAGCCAAATATCTATTCAAAATTGATATCCTTTGACGAGTAAACTATTAACTACTACTTACTACGCTTACTATGCAGAACTTTTCCCAATAAAAAGTTTAGAATACATTTTAGTGAAATAATCTGCAGCCATCGCCGCAACAATCTACTAGTATCATAAATAGCTTAGTTCTCGACTAGACTCTCGACAGCAGATGACGGGGAAATTGGGGCTTGAATCCCGGTTAGATGCGCCTAAAGTGGTCTTGTCCTAAATGGCAGTACACTATCCCTACGCAGGCACACTTTATTTCCCTCAAATTCAACCTTCCTCATCGCTAATTCATTAGCATAGGTAGTATATAAGCTTTAGAACTTGAATTAGTGAGACATGGTAACCAAAAATAATCTAAAACGTGCAATATTCAGTCCACCACACGTTAATTCATCATTGGGAAAGGGCAAGTCACAATTTTCAGCCATATGCAGGCAGAATCCCGTAGTTCAGTTGGCGGATGTACTTCACCACGATCCATCGTAGGCAGAACCACCCCGAGCTCTCACTAATAAATAATCTTGTTGGAGTGTTGGTGCAGGAAGGCTTAAAATCGATGCCTTGTCTTGGACACGACAGAGTCCTGGTTGTTGTTTGTATTGGCTGATCTAAGAGTGTTCTTCTCTACACGTACCCTTGGTTAAGGTGAGGGGTGTAGGGCACGCAAGTTAAGGCCAGTATTTTTGCAGTTTTCATATCAAGACATTTATTTCGTCAAAAGAAATCAAATCTTTCTCCAGTAGAGACATATAATTTAATTTTCTTCACATGTTGACCTCAATAGCTGTTGAATATCCATCGAGGGTGTCCTGGAATTTAATGACAACTTTTTTTCTATCCTTATTTAAAAGACTTCTTACCTAATTTTGCTATTTTCATTACCTATTCAAGAACTCTTGATATCACCTTGTGAAGAAAATTAAACTCTTATGTTTATATTATAGCAATATTTTATTTATTTTAGCCAAAAAGTTTTGAGATAAAAACTGCAAAGACACTTCCCTTAACCCTTGTTCCCTACACTCAGCTTAACCCTGAATGGTAGCAAGCATACTTGTAACTAATCCGCTATGGGCCATAGTGTAATCCGTGAAGATTAGACTGCTTGCTACCTTTCTGGAGGATTGCACAGTGACACTAAAATTGAGCCGAGTCTAGACGTGCATCAAGTTGGCCCGCCACTGTTTCCAAATCGGCTGAAATTATATAGTTCTTAGTGCTACGTTTGTGCTCATATGTGCCCGAAGCTCAACATTTGTGCTATAAATTACTCAAAATATAACGATTTTAATGTGGCGGGCTAACTTGATTTCAAGTTGGCCCGCCACATTTTTTAAAACATCCCATCTGGATTTTGATTAGAAAAGTTCTTAGTGCTCAGCTTGAAATCAAGTTGGCCCGCCACATTTAAAATCGTTATATTTTGAGTAATTTAATAGCACAAATGTTGAGCTTCGGGCACATATGAGCACAAACGTAGCACTAAGAACTATATACATTTCAGCCGATTTGGAAACAGTGGCGGGCCAACTTGATGCACGTGAGTCTAGACCCGTTTATTTCTAACCATCGAAAACTGTGAAGCGTGACAGCTGCTCTATACCATGCACTTGTCCTTGAAGACCGCCGTGTTTAGGTAAATACCTGTTGTTACAGACACCTGGTCAGTGCGTCAGCCTGTGTTCGTGCCAGAAAACCTACGTGGACAACGGTCGGGAGGGTCAAGGTCATTAGTCGTAACGTAAAGTTGGTGACGATGTAGGATTAAGAGGCTCGAGGAGTTTAAACTCCGTTCACGTTCAAATATATCACGATGTTTACAAATAAGATCGTTGTTTTACTTAACTATGGAACCAAATTATAATTTTGACCGAACAAGATAAGCACCTCATATTTAGATTGCCATTATTTATGTCCCAATAAGATCCAAATCCCCCAACAAGATCTATCTTGCTAAGGATCATTACATATTTTACAAAACAAAGCTAAATTATGTTTTTTAATATGTTTGAATAGAAAAAGGGTGCCTTTGTTATTACTCGCCTAACATTTTTTTAAAGAAATGCGTTGGCATCTAGACAGCTCACACTGGCATTCCTTAAGTAGGTCATTGCCAATGTGCGTCAAACAGCCAGAAGTTGACTATTTCCTCAAGCAATCGAGGACAAGAAGAAAGGTATTTTGCCACTGTCTGAGCCTCCATTCCGCAACTAAATATATAACTTACTTTTTGACTCTTATTCCTTAAACTACCTTCAGAATACTCTTACCCTTAGTCATTTTAACTACGTGACTTTGTAAATCTCCGAGCGTTGCATTTTCACTACGCGACAACTTCATAAGTCTCCAAACAACCTTTAAAGTAAAATAGTTTCTAATTTATTCAAATAAGATTATGTAAAGTATTCATTGATAAAGGACTTGGGATACGAAACTAATTCGATTGTACAAGTAAAGTATTTTCGTAAATACTTTTTTTTCTTGCATGTCGAACTTTATTTGTATCCTAATCATTGACTTAAGTGTTTCTTATCGAGGCTAAGAGCAGAGACTATAAAGCTTAAAGGGATGACAACAGTTCCTAGATGTGTAAAGATAAGCAGGAAGAGCGTTAATTGTTGTCATTCGAATGATCTTTCTTCACAGTTCAGCTCTTACATATATAGTCTTCACTATAAAGGTTTTAAGAATATGGTAATAGTCTCTCCTCTGGCTCTGAAAGGCTTGTTTTTAAACAGAGTTCAAGTCTGTGGACGATTGCGAAAGTACCTGTATAAATGCATACTAGTTTTGTTATTGCAACCCTGAGGTAGTAGTACCCACCGGCCTTTCTAGGAAGCCAGAGTGAGAGGTCCTACACCAACATTCTTCAAACTGTAGTCCGTGGAGCTCTTGGATCCGCCATAATTATTATAGCAGGCTCTCGAGGCAATTTTAGAATATAATTTTTTTCACACTAGAAAATACAGGATGGCCCACGGAATAGTAGCCCGCCTCCTATATCCAGAAGGCGCCTCACTCTGAATTGGAGGTCAATTCCCTTCCACCCATATTGTGACATGAAGAATGAGTCAATAAAACTTTAGACAAGCAGTTCACTTGCTTATTCTTCATGTCACAATATGGGTGGAAGGGAATTGACCTCCAATTCAGAGTGAGGCGCCTGGTGGATATAGGAGGCGGACTATTTTTCCGTGGGCCATCCTGTAGCATGTAAATGAGATTGCCAATTTTTTTTGAAGTTATACTTCTTTAGGCGCGTTATGAAAAAATGATGAGAGTGAAATTTTAAGATGCGCGCGCATCACTGTAACACAAAAGTAACAGGTTGAAGTTAAACCGCTCATTAAGTCTCGAAAAAAAAAAGCTACCAACAAAATAGAAATAGAACCTCTGTTAGTCGCGCATGTTGGTACGCTCGTCGCCTCTGATCACTGTTTTCATATATATAATATTTATCCACATGTTTCTAGTTTCTACATTCACAACACGTGTTTTAGTTTCATACAAGTGCGAATTATATATGTGCTAATAAATTATATTCAGTAGTGATTTAAATTGAATATTTTGATTAATATTATTTACTATTCGTAAATATTAGTGAAAAAAATTGTGCTTATAGACTTTTTCAAGTGCTCCAATATAATTGAGGTTAACTATTCGTATGTATTATTTATTGATATGAATTAAAATATTATTATTTAACATAATTAATACTAAATATCATTTTATTGTAATTAATTATTTGCATGCAATTAAAAACTATGTTTTAATGATGCCAAAGAAGTATAACTTCTCGCGCGCGTACATAAGTACACACACCCATTTTTCTTTTTTTTTTTCAAATCTGAATAAAGTACATTTGCCAAAGGCGAAGCTAGAACATGTGATTTTTTCCCTTTGTTTTATACTTTTATGCTCGTGAAATTTAAAAATCTTATGTTCATTATATTACTATAAACAGTTTTATGATGGCTCCCACTTATAAATTTTTTCTAATGCGAGGCATATATCTGTATAAAAAGATTGGGAGCGCCTGTCGTAGACTACCTCCATTGTAAATTCAAGAGCGGCGCCAATGGCCTACGTTAACATGGTCAGCTAGCTATCTTTAAAAATCCTGCCAAAGCTGTTTTGGAAAAGTCCCACTACATGGATAGTCTTCCTGACCAAATTTTTGGATCTTCTGAAATTATAGGCAGGGTCACCACTCACCTGGAAAAAACACATGAATGTTCATTAAACATTTAAATGTTCATTAAACATTTAAAGTTCTTGGTTTTTTGTAAATTAGGTACATTAAACTGCATGCTTTAAATAGTAGGCCTTTGCATAGAAGGAAAAGTGAATTAAACCTATCAAAGCGTAACCCGAATAGGTAATAAGACGCGATGCAAAAAAACAACTTATATACAGACTGACATATCCTATTTTTTGAGTTTGGGGCACATAAAACGTAAGCTCCATCGTCATCTTTAGACGGAAAATTTTCACGATCACAGTATTTTCTTTCTATAAGAATGTAAAAAATGAATATACCATGATAAGAGACTCGTTTGTAATGAATTACTTATTTTAATAGCTGAAGGGGGTAAGGTTGTGTATACATCGCTGGATTCCATACTACAGTATAATTTCATGAACCACTATTCCCTGCTTTCATGCGCATATGTTGATGAATTTCTTTTTAATTCATCTTTTTTGGCTGTAACATTAATATAACATAACGGGATTTTTCTTGTAAATACATTTTTTTTAATTATAAAGACAACAATGCTAGCATGTTACTATTTTATTATCAGTACTTTTTTATAGGTTCTATCAAAAGTGAGCTAAAAATCACATATTTTGACGTAAGCACACTTGAGAGTAGACTTAATTTTTTTTTTTCTAGTTGCCAACTAAAGTTCTTATTGTGAAATTTGGAATTCATATAATTTTGATTGCATTAAATTAAACAATACAGTCTTTATAAAAAGTTGATTACAGTTACTCAATTTACTTGAAGACCATGAAAAAAGTCGACATAGTAAACATTTTAGACCACTATTACAAACGAGTATTTACAATTGTATCCTAGCCTTCGCCAGAAGGTAACCCAGTAATAACTGGTTTCTGCGCACTTTGGCGAATTATCCAATATCAGTTGTCAAGTTAACATTATTTACATTGCAAATGCGTGGTTTAAAAATTGATATAATGCGAAGGTTTAACATGCATTTGGCCATTTGAATCTCTGTATTTAAATTACATTTATTGTATATCCATGTCTACACAGAAGTTTGCTTTGAACTAATTTTTTTTTAGCAATAATTCAGTGTTCGAAAATGTTAGTAAAATGTTCCTCAAGAATGGGTTTTAGCCCTAAGAGCTTGCATCACATGCCAATCAACCTTGTGATACGGGAAACCAATTAAAAATATATATATTCATGATATACCGATCAGGAATCTAAGTACAACCTCTCCTGTCACTTACAAACCAGTCCAAACGAGGCTGACATCTAGTCTGCATGACCAATGAATGATGTGTGTTAATTTTTTTTAATTAAACTTACACAGAGATAAGGCAATTTGGTCTTTCTGTAGTAAAAAAAATATGTTTTTTGAGTTTATTTGGCACAAATTTATTACGTTGTCACAACAAAAGGTGCTCTACATGTCGTCCTGATATTTCCACACAAATTACATATTTTTGAATCTAACTGTTGCATGCTCTTTGAAAAATCCTTAGCTTTATTCGAATCGTCTGACAACAAACAGCTTTCAACTGGCTAAAATATTTATTGAAGACGAATACATTTAACGTGCATCTCATTCCAATCAACTCAGTGATACAGTCGGCTGGAACTCTTAAATTTACATCAACACTATTGCATGTTGATCATTCCGTATTAAACATTAATGGAGATAAAGAGTTAATTCATAGAAATTCTTAATACAGAACGTTGTTGAAATATCAAATTATATTTGAATCAAATCTGCATTTAAAAGGGCGTTTATCGCCATATTAGAATGGCTTCACAGATAAGCATTGTGCACAAATCTTCATTTTGTTATAATAGGGACATTGTCTAGTTATTAAACAAGAAGCTTTGTCGCTTTGTCCCCCATCGTCACCGCGGAAAATTTCGAGTATTCATTCAATTACGAATTCATTTCATACATTTCTGGCATATCTTGGTCTTTTCTTTTCCCTTTTAAAGCCGTTACACAAAGAACGCTAAGCTAAGCCAAGATTTGCTTTGCTAACTCTTAGAAGAATAGCGGACCATATATTTAAATGTGTTAGTTTACACAAAAAGCTAAGTTAAGCTATGCTATACCTCGCTACGACGCGCTATGGAATTGTTAAAGTTTTGTTTTTAGTTGGTTTCACGTGTATTTAAGTAATATTCTATTTAGGTTTTATATTTAATAAATGTTTTTACTTTAAAATCGAAGCGTTAATTGAACAAGTCAATCCTCCACCTCCTAAATTCTTTTCATCTTCCAAAACAACTGCTAACAGCAGCATCTTCTTATCCTCAGTACTACACCTGAACTCAAACAATACATTTTGGATAACGCCATCCTAACTAAACTTCACTGGAGCAGACCAGAAAGAAACAACACTAAATTCTGGAGGGAAAAGAGGGACTATTGCTTAGCTTAGCTTAGCTTAACAATGAGTTTGAAACCAAACTTGCGTCTTAGCACAGGATAGCATAGCACAGCACAACTTAGCTTAGCATTATGTGTGTATCGGCCTTAACTCTCATACCTCGCGCGTGCGAGCCGGGAGCTGAGTTAGGCCTGCTATGATGCACGCTCTTAATATTGTAGTAAACCATCCCCTAAACTTGTATTTTAATTCTCTTGGGGTAACGTACATTTTATGGACAGATTATAGCAGCACACTACTTACTAAAACATAACGCTAACGATACTATTCTTTCTTTACTTGGAACTAATAGTCAGGGTCACCCTTAGGAGCGTCTCTTGCCTAGATGACAGAGGGTACAGTAGCTCCATGGCTTCTTTGGTGCTGACTCACAGCTTTGAAAAGTTACCAGACCAAATTATGTATCCCTACGCCGAACCATATGATCTGCAAAAACATGTGTTCAGCAGCTGTCACTTGTGACGGTTAAAAGTTAGGTATATACCTAAATATTGACTGTCAGAAGTCAGTTGTGAACTGTCAGTCAGCACCAAAGAAGCCACGGGGCTACTGTATACATTATGTGGTTTGGTTTATTGAACGAGTGAAGCGAGTTCTCCGTTTTGACTCCACCGATTTGCATTTTGTATGTGTGTATGTGGTGGATAATTATGTCCCACGATAGCTTTTGAATGTATTAACATAGTTAATCCAAGCTTGGCACAGTTATCTTTTAATAGCTGTGCCAAGCTTGGATTAAATCTGTGGTACCTTTATACAGATAAGCTTGTTGAGGAAGAAAATAGCATTAAATTAACACATCTGGGATGAGGCAGATAACTGGGGACCCACGAACGAAGTTTGCCCAGGGCTAAATGTCTGCTAAGGGCGGCCCTGAATAGAGCATTAATACTTTCCTCTCGATACCAGGGCATATACCATACACCAGTGTATTCTAGGACAGCGATTCTTAACCGGCGGGCCGCGAAATGTATTTTGGGGTACCTCGAAAGAGTAATTAAAAATTTTAATTGCTTATTACTGAAGTAAACTATCTTTAAGTTTTACGTTTTGGAAGAAAACATTCGATGATCGTAAGCATGTAAGTACAGCGGACTCTCGATTTTCCGGGGTAATGGCGGGGAAGCACGGATAATATAAATCATGGATAGTATAAATAATCCCCATTTATTTACCATCGCCATTTAAAATTTGCTGCCCTTTGTTTCTACTTATTTATGTTAAAGCAAGGCCGTAGNGGGATTTGGGGGGTTTAAAATCCCCAAAATTTTATGAACTATATATATGGTTTTATTTAGGGTTAAAACAATATCAAAATAATGTACAAATACAAATTAGAGAGCTGTGTTACCATGAAATGCACTTCAGAGAGCTTCTAGATGTGTTCATTGTTTATAGCCTTCGGCATTTATGGTGTTTATGTTGCCATAAAAAAACACTTCAGCTATCTTCTAGAGGTGTTTAAATATATAGTTTTTTTCCTTTTCTCCGGCAGTTAAGGTATCATGTTACCATAAAAAACACTTTATAGAACTCTTAGAGATGTTTAATATTGATCATTTGTCCTAGCTTTCGGCATTTAGGGGGGTTTGCTACCATAAAAAAACACTTGAGAGAACTTCTAGCTGTTTAATATTTAGAATTTGTCCTAGCCTTCGGCAGTTAGGGGGCTATGTTACCATAAAAAAAACACTTAGGATAGCTTCTATAACTGTTTATTATTTATAATTTTTTCTAGTCTCGGGAAATTGGGGGATGGGCCCACTAAACCCACGACCTTGTGAAAAAGGGATTTTCCTCTATGGTAACTATTAAAAGGAAGCAGCGAAATCGACTTTATTTGACTCCTGCATGCGAATAGGATTAAGTAATACAATCAAACAAGAATAGACAAATTAGTGGAAAATGTTCGACAGCAGAGGTCTCATTAGATACATTTAGGTAAGTTAATTTCTGTTTTTTATTTGTTTATTGTTATTATCATTATCATCAGTAAATAAAGCCACTATTTAGAATACATCTTAGTGATTAATATGTTAGTAAAAACAAGGGGGCAGCGAAAATATTTTAAGATATTTAAGGGGCCACGAGTAATAAAAGGCTAAGAACCGCTGTTCTAGAACATTCCATGTTCCGTACGACACGGAATGTACGTGAGCCCAGCCACGTGTCTAAACGCGCCATCATGGCCTCGTTTCGGGGTCGGCTAGGAGTTGTAAGAGTAGTAAGTGTGACGTCACTCGATGACCCGACCCGGGAGCGAGAGTGACAGAGGGGGCAGTGAGGGAGGACGGATCGATATGATGTCGCGGCACGCTGTCTGGGTTCCAGACTTAGCAGCATCCTTGCAGGGATGCTGTCAAAACTGGGCATCCTAAACGTTAACAAAGGGGCCATGGGAGGTGGAGGGGATCTTGCTCTCATGTCATCACACGCGCACACTTATTTCCATCATATGTTAAATCATGACGTAATCGGATCGGTGGTGAGGGGCGGAAGGCGGAGAAGTCTCTTTTCTCTACCCCCCCATGATCGCAAATAAGTTTAATAATTGTATTAATTATTCGAAAAAGAAACACAAATATTATAGCTTAGGGTCCGGGCTCAGATTCCTGGCATGGCTGGAAAAAAAAAATGCAACATTGGTGAAATGTGGGTTTCCAATCTCACATTGATAAATTAACCGCAGGGTGCTGGATGTTGTGTCTGTTATATTATGTAAGTTAGTTTAGTGACATGCAAAAGGTGAGATTAACTTTAGGGAAACGGTGATGTTATTTTTCTCAAAAAGTGTCAATACGAGTTGGAATAGTGTTCATTTAAAAAAAATTAAGGCGTAAGTCCATAAAACGGTAGCGCCATGTCTGGATACCCAACAATGTATACACCAACATTAGGTTACTATAATTATGGTTAACACACAGTGACAATGTTTATTTCTACTCCTATACAGTAAATAAATGGCTCAATTATTAATCAAAGTGGTGTTATTGTATTCTGGACCTGTTCCAAAATGAATAATGTATTTTTTCTCCCTACATTCAAAGTTAATTGTAAAGTAAACTTTTCTTACACTCTCAAATGAAAACATTGCCATTGTGGTAGGATTATTTTCCTTAAGGTTCGTTCTTTTTTCTTTTAGAACAGTGTTGTACGTCACAAGAAATCTATGAGTCAACTTTTGTACATGGTAATAAAATTGCCTCCTCAACCTCATACGTCTTTTGCCAATTAACAAAGCAAATCCTCCTCCTTGGTCTATTCAACAGAGGATTACGTCCTGGCGTTTGATACTTCAAGTGCACTTGAATTGCGAAATAAAGTATACCTGTCAGCCTCTGCACATGTGTTTGGGAACATCTTGTAATCACAATCAACTCCTAACCCCAAAACATAACCTAACTTAACCTAAACTAACCTAACCTCCATTTTTCCATTTTGAATAAAGTTATTATAAATTTAATTTTTACCCCGCAGTTCGTGTAAGGGTATTTATATACCAATCTAGAACGAGCTGTTCCGCATTTCGTGTGCACCGGATACTTCCCGAAACTTTAAACACTTTCCTCTTTATGTTTTTTTGATTTGATGTGTTTCACGCAGGAGTACCTGTTTTCCCATGATACAGTAACGTTACAGAACTCAGATAAAACTGTCTACATTTTTCGTTCATATTTATTAACATATTCAGAGAAAAATTATAAATAAATAAGCGTAAAACATTTCACGCTTAGTAAAGTCAAACTCGATATCTAAATAGCATTACTTTCGATTGTTACACATAGCAATATCGACATAATCCATTTTCATTTTATATCTAGACCAAACATGATCGCTTGTAGCAAGATCCATGTTATATAAGAATGTCCTTGCTTGGACCTAGCATGAAATCTTTTAAAGGCTAAAAACAAAGAATCTATCTATCGAGATCGAAATTTAAGCATCATAATAGGTAAAAGTAAAAATCTAATTTTAATTTCAACCTCCAAAAAATAAACCTATAACATATAAATTCTGTGATACTTTTTATAACTTTAAAATCCGCTAAAACAGATACTATCCGTGTAAACGGCAGCCTTAGCATAGCTCTATCGCTAGTGATAGTTACCACGTTGAAATTGATATTGTATTATGTGGTATTTGTCAAATTACAAAGAAATTGTGTTTATTTAGAAAAAAAAGAAGCTTTAATTAGTTTTATTTGTGGGAAAACAGCACAATTCGCGTAAAAATTAGCGTTATCACAATTGCGAAATTTCATGTCCCAATATGTGATGATACAGTCTGTTCAGAAATTATACGTTAAATACCTCAAATAATAATAAATATTGAGCACTGAATGTATTTAAATCACGAGTATACTTATAGGGGTGGGGGGCCATCCTTAGATTACTTAAAGGTTTTTTCTAAGGGGGGGGGAGGGTCTAGTATTTTTTTAAGAGGAGTTGACTCAATTCTACTTGGGAATTTCTTATCAATGTTTATAGTGAAATAAAATCTTAAAAAAACCTGTCAGAAAATAATATTATATTATATTATGATTAATTATAAAATTGAGTATCTTAAAACAAATCACTTAATTTATTACCTACCAATTCTTATATATAATAATAATAATAATAATAATAATAATATTAACAACAACAAATAAACTATTAAAATAATGTAATTTTCCCAATTGTAAAATAATTACCAGAGATATCGGGGTTGGGATTGACGGAAAATCAAACGGTCCCCTACTTGGGCGGAAGAAGGGGGTTGAAATCATATTTAAATGCCTTAAGTAAGCTAAAGACGTCCCCAAGGCTTCATTTGTGACCAAACCTATGACTTGATATTCATAAGATCTGCCTACACGATCCTCAGTTCTTCCTCCAGTAGATTATGGGTGCACCACTATTTTGCATATACTTGTAGGACATGTGCCGACATCCACGGGGTCTGAACTCTTGGTCCACGTACTCCATATCCGTAATCTGACAGAATGTACTCTACAGCGGGCCGCCGACCGGAGTACTGAGGCGTGGTACGGACGTCCAGAAATCTTGTGTCATTTTTAACGTGAACTCACGATTCAAAAATAGGGTTCATGCCAAAATGGAGAGGTTCTTACTCCTATATAGGAATGTTTAAGTTTTAAGTTATGATCCAACACAACTTAAAAATGTCAAATTATCTTAATTTCATCAACATTTCAAGAAAAATGTTTTAGCTATGAGATAAAAGGATGTAGAAACATAGATCTAACCTACTTGAAACAAATATTTGTATTTTAAGCAAAGTCACAGAATGATGTTTTAAGATAGAGGTACCCACTTATAGAAGCTGTGGTCTAACGTGCTACTCTCGCAGTAAACTATACTGCTGATGACGGGGAGACCGTGGCTCGAATCTCAGTCGGGTGTACTGAGGGTGGTTTTCCCCTCCACGCAAATGCGGATATACTTTCTATAAATATAACCTTCACATTACCTGGAACCATTAGTGTGATTAGTGCATAGGCGCATAACCTGAATGTATAGTAAGACGCGAAGCTAATAAAAAGAAAAAGATAGACCTAGATGAGGATTGTTTTAGTGTTTTTTAAGCTTCAGAACTTCCATTCGTGTGTTATAATATCCCTCGGATAAAATGGAGAATTGCGTTATACTTACGTTAAAACCTTTTTTGATTCCCGGTTTTTAATTTTTATAATTTTATTTTTATAGAATTAAGGTCCTCATTTGTATATTTGATCCAATATATATATATCGATATTGGGTCCACAAGGATCAACATTTCGTATTAAAATTTTGACTTCCGGTTAAAATTTTCGACATTTTATTAGGAAATACTAATCTTATGGATACCGCATTGCTATTAAATTCCTCATTTATAAATTTAGACCAATAAAAAAGGTAAATATTGACTATTGAGTCTAAATGATAGATCATTGCTGTAGGAATTTCCCCTAAGAGGTTAAAAGAAAAAGAACATCAACCTTTTGAGAGACTGGCCTATTTACTTACTCTATGGCATTAGAGAATTATTGCGTTAAAACTTAAGTAGGATCTCTGTACAACTAAAGCTCATAAAACTCTATTAAAAGATTTGCTAATATCTCAGAAATTAATGGGTGTTTTTAAGGATATATTTCAAATAAAGTTTTTTATTTTTAATAGTACTAAACTTTGGCATTAATAAGTTATTTAGTTTCTCAAATAGTTGTGGAGATACGGAAATTTCCGCTTTTGTAAAGTACTCTAAAATTTATTTTCTTATGAAAATAAATATAGTCATTTTATTTATGATTTTAATCAACGCCTGGATATGAATTTTAATCAAAATAGTTAAAGCCGATTTTTTTTTCCCGCCCTTTATTAAACTACTCTTAATTTTAGGGTTAAACAGATACACAGACGGCATTGATGAAAAAAAACCTTTTAGTGTTGGAGGTCGTGAGACGTCGACATCCATCAACATCTCTGGTTAGATTTTTTTTTACGCTTACAATACTTTACCTTAAGTGCTCTAAAAGTTAGTCATTTTGACGAAAAATTGAGAGCAGCCATTTTGTTTGTAAAATGACCAATGTTTAGAAATGATATTTAATCAAAATCGTTAGAGCTGATTTTGATAAAAATCTATATTTTTTCTCTTTTCACCCTTAAGGAACCTACTCTTACATTTAGGGGTAGATATCCAATTCCAAAATCCCCTCGGGACAGCCCAAGATACAAAGTTTTAGCCCGATCGGTAAAATAGTTTAGGCTCTTACTTCGAGATACAGACATACCGATGGACAGACAGACGGAAATGCAAAAACCACATTTTCTGATTGGGAAGGGGGAGGGCCATGAAACGTCGAAATTAATCAAAATCTCGAGTTAGATTTCTTTGGTGATCACAATACTTTCTCTACCTGCAAGGTAGCGAGACAGTAAAAAAAAGAAGCAAATATTGACTAATGAAACGTAAACAATAATGATTCAGTTTAGTAATAATGATATAAACAACAACTTCTGTCCTTCGAAGATACAATCCTGATGTATAATACACCGAAACGTGTCGAGAGTTAGAATTCAGCGGCTGGTTTTTGCCATCATTTAACATAGGGAGAATATATTCATTAAATTACACAATTTCAAAGAAAAAATTATTCAAAAATATTTAAAAAAATAATTGCGTCATAATTTGCTAGTTTCTTCTAATTTACTTTTTGACCATTAATTTATTATATTATTCTGTTTTATTATAATTGTTTACCAACTTTTTTTGTGTTTATAAATTCATGACTTTTTAATTTACATGGCACTTTAATTACTCAATTCTATATTCTCAATTTTCAACCATAAATCAATCTACAAATTATTTTATTCGTTAATTTATTTAACATTTCTAATTGTTGTTATATTTTAAATTAATTTTTATTCTAAATTTTATATCTCAACTAGGAAAATAATATCAAACAGCAAATCTTATCAACTTAACTTTTCATCAGAATTTTATCACATTATCTTTTATAATTGTCAATTAGCGTTTAATGATTCAATCCATATAATTTACATAAATACAATATTAGTATACTCATTTTTCAAGTCTTATTCCTTATTGCAATACTCCTTACTTAAATTAAAATACCATTTTAGATTCTAAAATGTAATTAATAAGGTTTGATTGATTACTAATTCATACTTTAAATGTTGTCAAAATGTTATCGTCAAGGAAATGTTTGTTGGTTTTAACACCTAATAGTTTAGATCTAATCACTGGTGATTTGAGCCTGACAGAAGTGTAAATTCACTATCAATTCAAGAACAAAGATATATTCCACAAATAAGAAAGCGAGTGAGGAAATTATTCAGAGTGACGATTTCCACAACCCCCCTAATACTCGTTATTCTAGTTCCGCCCCTCTGCACTGCTAACGTTCTACGTCACATGGAGTGTGGGTCTATTGACGTCACGCTCTGTTTGGTTGGTTTCATGACAACGTGTGTTCTTCGCTGATAAAACTAAACCAGTAATTTGTCGATGTTGGATGACTAGCTATCGACCTAAAACTATAAATACCGACTTGCCAGCACGGTGGGTAGAAGGGACACTGGTTCAGTTCTTGGTGTTGCTGACAAATAAAATGAATTAAAAATTTGGGGGAGTTTTCTGAAGATGGTATAAGAAAGCAAGGGTGGGTCCATGGCTTGTTGTTTACGGGAGGGTGGGTGGGGTTTGGTTCTTAAAAGGCTCCTTAAAGTATAAATTTAGTTGTTATAGTTAATACAGGTTTGAATTTAAAATTTGTTAATAATTATGTTGTATACAAATAATTTTAATTAATTAATTGAATAATAAAAAAGAGGAGCTGTAATAAAATACATAGTTTTGCTAAACAAATTTGTAATTTGAATACAAAATAATATAAAATATAGGCCTAGTCCTTAAATGTTTTAGTATTAATATAAAATATTTATTTTAATGAAAATACTTGGTTATATTCATTTAAGTAAATTTGATACTAAGCAGAGAATTTGAACCTCAAACCACCTCCTCACTCCCTTATAGGCCCTGTGTCTTGAAGTTAATAAAAGAATAATACTACTTTGATAATTATATACGTAAAGTCATGTTGTATTCATCTGTCACCTTTTATCAATATTATCAATATTAAAAAAAATAACTCGATGGCAAACGAGCTATACCCACCGAGCGGTCATTGTATATTGTCCAAGATAGTGCCAACATATGCCGATAGAGGGTGTCATGTGGTCAACAAAATGAGTTTTCTTGCGTTAATCTCAGTTTTCTAGACCGGAGCCGCTGCTTCTTTATTCAAGTAGCTCCTCATTTGGGTTGACACCGTTCCGGACCCACTGCTCCACAGACTAATCTGGAAGCGCCAGGGATCGAACCCTGGGACCTCTGGATCTGTAGCTAGGAACTCAGACCACCATATCATAAATACGGTCTCTAAACATTAATGCTCATAAAATAAAATACTATCATTGTTGACAGTAAACAACGTTTGTTTTCTATAATATCCTTTTTACCAGGCTTAGGGTTCGACAAGACTGACAAACATGTGAGCGAGCGACAGAGCCTGCGTGGCCAAACTAACGAACGCGTGATTATCAGATAGCTCTCGATAGTTGTTGATAAGGCAAAGGTTCGAATCTTGGCTCAGTGAACTGAGGATGTTTTTTAACAAGTGTTTTATTGTTGTGGTTTTACCATCCTCTGTCCATGCTAAAGGTGATTCTTATTAGTAAAGGCCTACTTTGATTATAATATTAAATAATAATAATATTATTATTGGCACTGCGTCTTACTACCCGTTCGGGTTATACGCTTTAAGTACTAATTACGCTAATGGGCTAGGAATTGGGAAGGTTGAATTAGAGGAAGTGATTGGAGGGAGAGTGGAAAATCATTTAGGAAAAACCACCCCCAGTTCACCCGACCGAGATTCAAACCTCAATCTCCCCGTCCTCAGCAGTTGAGCTCAAGATGTCTAGCGCGTTATCCAACTACGCCACCGAGGTGGGTTATATAATATTAAAGTATTTAACATATCAGTTTTACATATTTCTATAGGTATGGCTGATTATCTTACCAATTAATTTAGGCCGTTAGTAGTAGCAGGTGTACTAAGTCTATCGATAATTACAAAAAAAGTCAAATATCATGTCAAATTGAGAAGTTTTCCTACCATTCAATGGATAATATTGCTGAGCGCCTGTAAACTAGGCTGTACCGGCTCGAGCGCACGCTCTTTAAAGATAGAACCATTTCAATCTTTCAAGAGCGTGCTCATTACAACCTATGTGTTCTATTTTATTTTTTAGTCGCTCGCCCAGTTTGGCCGTACCCTTATACTCGGAAAGATTCAAATACAAACTCTAACTTTACCCTTATCCCCTGCGTAATACAATTTAAAACATTTAGCGAGATATTTGTTTTGTTTCAAAACTTAGCGTTGAAAATATTTTTGCTATTTCTCGCAAAAAATGAATTAGTTTCATACAGATGGATGTGAAAGGACATGTTACCTGTTACTTGTGATAAACTGGATCACTTAAATGACTTTATATGTGTATTTATTTTGTCAACGCGTCTTATTACCTCTTCAGGTACGATAATTACTTTAATGGGGAAGGAAGTATTTTAGAGATAATCTATCAGCATTTGCTTGGAAGGATAGTGGTAAACGATTTAATATAAATCATCCTAAATAGACTCTACTGGGTTTCTAACCCCGATCTTCCCGTCATCAGCAGGCCAGTCAAACACACAAGTGACACCTTAGACCATTCGGCCATTGAAGTAGGTAGAAAGGAATAATAACTTTGTATGTTTCACTGCCAAATTTGTTTTTGGGCGCACCATTGTTGTTGAGGCGTTAAATAATTCACTTTTGTGTAGTGGGATTGTCCTACTTTCCAGATATTACATTTAGTGGTTCTATATTTGGAAGCGATGTGTTCAAGTCGGACCGCCATTGAAATAACTTTGTGTAATGTGGGTGAACTCAGGAGGAGGAGGGGGTGTTGAAGGAATGCCCCCCCACCTTATGATATTATTGTATTTTTTAAAAATAAAAATATGTTATTGATCTCCCCTCACAAATAAGTTTTGAAACACTAAATTGGGGAGTTCGAGCTAAGGTACGTATTTTTGCTGTTTGTATAAAAAACAGTTTGGCCAAAGTAAATAAATTATTGCTTAGATAGATAAATTTAATGAAATTTTCTAAATGATAGTAGTTTCAACAAAATTTACGAATTTTGTCTTAAGCATCGTAGAATTTATTCATAAACTTTTTAATTGAAGTGAAAAAATCATATTCAAATTTCGCTATGACCAAGACAAATATTCAATAATTTTTTTAGAAGAAACTCAAACTAAATGTTTCTACTGAAGCAATAGGATTTGTTTTGGCACTAATTGTCTTGAGTGAAAAAATAATAATTTGAAAGCGAATAAATTTGGAAAAATACCAATGTTATCGTGGAAGGACATATATCATTTTGTAACAACCACAATAGAAGTTACATTCTTTTGCTAAGTTTGTTTATTTCTCAAAACTGTGAGGCTATGATATTTTATTTATAAATAAAGGATTAGCTTGCACTTTTTAATTGTGGATGCGTGCCTAACGAGCACGCCATTTTCAACGTATCAAGTTTAAATACAACATAGCTAATGCGCATACGCATGGAATAAGTGATAAGGTGTAGGCGTGTTTTGGTAGGTCTATCTTTATTAAGAACGCGGTAAAAGCACCTTTTAGAAGATACAAACATATTATTATTATTAGCACCGCGTCTTACTACCCATTCGGGTTATACGCACTTACGCTAATGTGTAATGGTAGGGTGATTGTGAGATGAAATGAAGGACCTACAGTTTAACGTGGAATCCGAACCACGGTGGAGGCCTGGCATTCCCCACATTCACAAGATGTCTTGTCAGAGGTGAAGGAAGGGTTTGGTAATCAGATAAAT
>CABFVZ010001667.1:99203-115772 GCA_902151445.1 Timema monikensis | reverse complement strand
TCATACATATTATCATCCCCTATTTTGACCCCTTTGGGGTGGAATTTTCTAAAATCCTTTCTTAGTGGGTGCCTACATAACAAAATGAATATACAGTCCGAATTTCATGCTTGTAGCCTTGATAGTTTGCGCTCGGCGATGATGAATCAGTCAGTCAGTCAGTCAGGACATGTTATTTTATAAGTATATATATATATGTGTGTGTATTAAACTAGGAATGAACAAGAGGCTCAGTCCATTAATAGTCATTTCAAGTTTAAATACATTTTTGGTGCTGCCTGGACTATATCCTGGGACCCTGAGAACAGTAAGCCAATGCTATCTCTGCATAGCTAAGGTGAGGGTGAAGGTGCTCAGTTGGTTGCGTGGACTGAGAGTCGGGCAGATTGTACCGCTTTTGAGAACTGAGTTTCTTCAATTAGAAACTAGTCATTTGAATTGCATAAGGTTTAAATAGATCTCGGATTAAACGGTCCTTTGTAAACTAAGATAAATTAAATCATTTACCAGTGACGTATACATCCCATTAGCGAAGAATTGAAGTAAACAGCTAGGTAACTAGGAATTAACAGAAGTAAGGTTGAATCTATATAGTTTAGTCTAGTAGCTCTTCTAATCAGAACTACCGCACATTCTGCTACAAAGGTGAGTCGGCCTCAACACAACGTCAATATAAATAGCAAGCAAGTATTACTGTATGAACGTGGGGAATGCCAGGCCTCCACCGTGGTTCGGATCCCCCGTTAAACTGTAGGTCCTTCATTTCATCTCACAATCACCCTACCATTACATTACCATTACACATTAGCGTAAGTGCGTATAACCCGAACGGGTAGTAAGACGCGGTGCTAATAATAATAATAATAATAATAATAAGTATTACTGTTATAATTTTAAAGGGTTACTATGATGGTAGTTAAATGAGCTAGCTAGCACGAGTTACTCCATAGAGAGTTACAAAACACAATAGGAATATAGGCTGTTAAAATACTATGGCCGGTCCATTGCTAATTAGTACTGCCTGGTCATTCAATAGTATATTTATACTTTCACCCTATCTTGGGCACACTAAAACTAGTGACAACAATACATGTTTTAACTAATACAAACGGCGTCTGAAGGAGGCCGAAGACTAAGCACTATCCCCGTGGACCACTACTAAGAACTAATTGTGCTTCCACAGGTTGCGCACCATAAATAGGTACACTAAAGAGAATTAATGGACTAGTATCAGTCACATACCTGATTAGGTCACTGAACAAAGCGTTAAATAACTTGATTTCCACCATTATGTGATCCTAAGCGCTAAGTAAGTTGTATCATAGCCTTACCGTTTAAGATGTCATGACATTTCCCAAGTATATAGCACTATGTTTTATGGACATAGAAAAAGAAGTTAGAAACAGTGCCATACTAAATTATGTCCTATGGACCTAGATAATTTGAGCAATAAGCTCATAATTTAAAACTATTCCTTGTGGGGATAGAAAAACCAGTCAGAAACTCTGACAAACCAAAACTATGTCATATGGACATAGAAAAAGAGTAAGAACGCTAACAATCAAACCTATACCTTATGGGCATAGGAAAACAAGTAAGAAACTCTAACAAACAAAACTATGTCATAAGGAAATATAAAAGAACAATAAGACTTTAAAACATTCGTTCCTAATACAAATACTCATAGGGACAGCCGTAGCTACTTCCGCGACGAGAAGGAGAGACCAACACCTCACACATCGTGTCCGCCGATGTAGGATTAGGTCCAAGAAGTTCCTCCGTCGAATTTTATACAATAGAATACAATGTGAAGTGAGGAATGACTTATATACAAACAGGACTGACGTCTTCCGGGAGGGTCTCCACCCGGACAAAGAGGGGGAGAGGTAAGTTGCAGAATTGCGCCGAACGACAACTATCGCTAGAAGACTGTGCGGAGAACACAGAGAAGCAGCTCTGCCATTTCATCGAAGTGGGGCATGCGAGTGAGATGGCAATTCTGTTGATCCTCCAGCAACAGTCAGCTGGGGCATTTTCCTGAAATTAGGGCGTTTCCCGGCAACATGTATTCACCGTGAGTTAATATTTGCCACACATTATTAGAATATATTAGTGCTTGTATTCATCGTGTTAATCATGTATATGGAATTCTGAGTGCAAGTGTTAAATGGAACGTTTACACGTTACACAAGAACTTAAAAATGGGGCCGTCTTGCGCGCTCGTGTCGTGAATTCAAATATCGTATGCACTTTTTTGCACGGTTCCTATAGGCAAGCAAAATATGTCTACAGAAGGGAAAACTCCAAACAATTAAGACATTTTAAGGGGGGATTTCCGTCCGGCCACCATGACGCCAGTGGTAGGTCTGTATGTAAACAGTTTGTGTATTCAGTGAGCGAGATAACGCGCATTGTTTAGTCTCCTTTGAACACTTTTGAAGGTTATGAACGATACCTAAAGATGGACAACTTCCGATTAAAATTTCGGAACGTTGACCTATAGGGGGATGGAGTATCTTCGTAAACACTTTGATTAGAATAGTGAAGTGTTAATGTATCTGATCTACAAGAGACCGTAAAACTGCCGCGTTAGGGTTGGATGTAAAGGGACACGAGAAAAGTCCATTGTTTTTACAGTTTCTATGGCAAAAAATATTTTGACCAAAATAAAATATAGCTCCCGTACAAACATATTTCAGTTTCTTACACAGTTCCTAAATATCTGCCATAAGCATGGTATTATCAAACAAACTTTTTAAATAATGAAAAGTAGTCATTCAATTCCAGAACATCCTTGACAGATATTCAAGAAATTTAAAGGTATGCATTTAGAAGAGAGGGAATAAATCACGCGATTAGTCTGATGTTGGAACTCTTTAGAGGTAGAGTCCGTTCACGATAGGTCTTTACCTGGATGACATTTTGAAAATCACATGTTTAGGTTTTGGATTGCCAACACTTGTAAGAGATCACTGTTTTGTTATACACGTAAAGTTTCTCATATTATTTCATTACTTTTAATAGTTTCGTTTTACCCTATTCAAAACAATATTTTAAGCATAATTAAAAGTACTTATTCTTCGTTTTGGAACGTTAACGACTATACATAATATAGTGCATACATTAATACCTTTTAATACAGGCATCGTATTTACTTGGTAAAGATAAAATACTTGTAATTTTTTGTATATATAATAAATGATTTTATGGTTATTTTATCGCATTTCAAAATATTTAACTGAATAAAATATTTTCATAAAGTGCGTGGGTGCATCAGTGTAAAAAAACTTTGTTTACCGTCATGTTCAACCACATGGTTTAGATTCGTCCATCGCCATTACTGTGGTAAACTATCACATTCAGTTATTACTATGTTTTCATTGCAGCTATCAAAGTGATCGAGGTCAGCTGTTGGCGTAGTGATATATTAGGGACTACTTCTAGTAACATTTTGAGTTGTCATTCAAATAAACTAAGGTCGTGAATGAATTATAGAACCTATCGTATAACAATAGTCTATGATATAAAATGGGCCTTCAATTTACATTGTTGGTTTGTACATGCTTAAGATACAAACATGTTGTTTGTGCACTTTTCAATGATTAAATGTATTAAGTTGACAAACACAGCTCTTAAACCTTAACGTAACTGTCACTTTTTCATATGGTGAGATTGCATTTCTCATATTTGTATCAGCTTTAAGTAAAGTTGGTGATAAACAATGCAGCAATGAGTCAAATGTTGCCACTTACATGCGAAAATACTTAGAAATCTTAGTCATACTGGCGTAGTCTAGCAAAATTTAAACCCACACACCATAAAGTAAGCAACAACTAATTATAGAATGTACCCAGAATCACCTATATTTTTACCCAGCGTAGCCATCATATGGCTTACGTAGTCAGATATGGTGTATCCTATACCACGTTAAGAGCACACGTGAACATGGGAAAAAAAGTGGGATTTTCCCTCTCGTCTGAAAGCAACGTCAGAATTGATCGCACGAATTAAAGCATTGTGCGATAAAATACCTCTCGGGTGAAATGACACTAAGGGCGAGGCGATATTGAAACACTCGGGGGCTTAACGATTATATTACACGCCCCCTTTTGACTAATTAAGAGAGAGCGTATAATCTGAAAGGGTAGTAAGACGTGGCGATAAATAAAAAAATAGAGATCAAGTCAGATCCAGTCCAACTTAATAATATTCAAAATGTATTTAATTTACATTATATTTCGCAGTAAATGTCTCCATGGTGCTACATTCTTCTCTCTCTCTATCGCCCGCCAAAACAAAATCATCTCTATCGACGAGGGACGTTATTCGAACATTCTAGAAGTGAAGTCTTCGTAAACGATTACATGAAAAGTGGACTCAATTAAATTTCTGCTCAAATTGAATATTGTGAAATTTGGGCTCAACTGGCTCGCTTAACCTAACCTAACCTAACCTAACCAAAACCTTTGATCAAATTGAAGTTGTGAGCAGATCTTTCACCTCCACCCTCTACTAATGTTTTGTTGGAAGTGTCTATTGTTACTTGTACGTGGGAGCGGATATTTTGCTGAGCTAATATTTCGCTGAGGGGAGCCTTCGTGACACCTCGTAAACAACCCTGTTGGGAAAATGAGCAATTACTACCTAGCAATAATTTCAAAACGGTATTGGGAGAGTGGGGGGATGGTAATGATATATACATATTAAAAGTTTTTTCAATTTTTGTTGGTCCCTAAGCATTTGCTAGCGCGAAAATGTTATTTTACTGGAGAAACCACCTGAATACAGAGTCCATCAAAATAATACAACACGTACGACAAAAAGGGAATTTCTCTCGATGATGGGTGGGAGAGTTTGTTAGGGAGCAATGCTCCAGCCTAGACAAGGGCGCTGTGAACTCTCCCCTCCCCTCCTAATCCAGGTGAGACAGTTCCCAGATGCAGTCTGTGGTGCAGCTGTCGATGTTTACCACCCCTATGCCTCTTGCCGTCAGACACGCTATAACTTGCCACAGAAGTGGTTTAGGAACATGGCTGACATGCGCAGTCATATAATGCAATGTAACACTTTGTTATTTATTATTAGGGGATACGTAATCCAGACATCATCCTCGTCTTGTAATGGTATGCCGATGACGAGAAGGTTGGGGTTCGAATCCCTTCCCAGTGTACCGGGGGTGGCTTTCTCTAAAATAATTGTTCTCTAATATCTTCACGCAAATGATTATACATTTCCTCTTAGTTTTACATTTCTTATCCTTACTTCATCAGTATAAATAGATGGATTGCCCGGGCGAGTAGTAAGATGCGAAGCACAAAGAGAAAAGAAAAAAAAGCACGCATAAAACCTTTTATATCATACTCAGACCTAGCGTCAGTAATTAGAACTATAAAAGTATTATAAACACACACATTCAAATAGTAGTTTATATTTTACACTCTTAGAATATATTGCACAGAAGTCTTATAATTGCTCGAGTTTGATACGCGGTTGCGGTACTTCAACATATGTCTAGCAACGACATCTATCAAGCGCGACTTCAAACATATGTGATGTTCCAAGTAAGCTGACGCACAGCTGATAGTGCCATCGCCATTTTGTTTGTTTCTTTCATAACCTGTTTAGATTTAATTAGCCTTTGAAACGCACATATATTTAAAAAATACATCGTATTTTAAGCACCATTCGACTTACGTGGTCTTTCAACCTACGCGGAAACCTCTGGAACGAATTAATCGTCTCACTGTGAATTCTCACGCTCTCCCAGAAACAAGAGCAGAAACGTAATCACACGACGAGCTCTAAACCAATAAAATTGCAGCCTATCGGCGTTGTCCGATCTGCACGACTTGAAATAACTTCAGCTTTCCATTTTCAGCGCACTGCTTCTGCTTGAGAGACCCAACCAAATTTCTGAACCAACTGATTCAATTAGTGTGCATGCGGCCTACAAAGCGTGAGACAAGAGGACAGCTACGCCTATTGTTTGTAAATGATTTGAAATCAATCGTTAAAATAAATGTGGATGTTAAGTTATCGTTTTGTGTTTGTTTCATTACACAACACACTATAATTAGAAATCATCCATCGTGACAATAATTTATAAGATCTGTTTATCTACTAGTTTTTTTTAGGACCGTGTCTTACTACCCGTTTGGGTTGTACGCCTTTGTACTAATTACACTAGTGGGATTAAGAAGCTGCCAGCAGACCTGTTGAAAGAGCTAGCTACCAACATACCTGTTAAGAGAGCTAGCTACCAACATACCTGTTCAGAGAGCTAGCTACCAACATACCTGTTCAGAGAGCTAGCTACCAACATACCTGTTCAGAGAGCTAGCTACCTACATACCTGTTGAGAGAGCAAGCTGCCAGCAGACCCCTCGCATGTCGACTACCTGAATAGCGATACCTAGGGGTGGAATGTGGCACCGGGGCACTATGAGAAATTCCGGTGGGCTATTTTGATTTGGGTTGTCGCAACTACTTTAACCTAAAATATTAATTCAATTCTGGATTATTGTTTTTATTGCATTTTGATCAAATTTTCCGTGAGTAGGTCTGAAGATGCCCAAAATATATCATTTGTGTTGGTATGAGCTACGATGTAATTTTGTATAACCATCCAGTTTTTTGTTTTTGGTATTATTTATAACTCTCTTAAACTAAAGTTAAAAACATTTGTTTATTGGATATATAATGTTACTAGCTAGTAATCTGGACAATTATCGGGTGGAAGTTCATTTTTAAAAACCTAAATATATGTAAAAAAAAAGACCCAGCAATTGTCTAACAATTTAGAAGTATCTTTGCTCATGTTAATAGAAAGTACAAACTGATGTATAAGTTGGGCTTAATAGTGACGTAATCATTAATAATGTAACTGAAATTGTCTGGATTAAATTAACTAATTATAAAGATATAAATAATTCACCTCATTACTTAAGCTCACACACGTGGTGACCTGTTGGTCTAGGTGTAAGGTGTCAGCCTTCAGTGTTACGGGTCTGGGGTTAAAATCCCGGTCTTGGCATAGATTAATCCGATTACCAATTTCTTCTTTCACCTCTGACAAAGTGTATGTTTTACACGATTTGTGAATGTGTGGAATGCCAGGCCTTCACCGTGGTTCGGATTCCACGTTAAACTGTAGGTCCTTTATTTAATCTCACAACCTACCCTACCATTACACATTAGCGTAAGTGCGTATAACCCGAATGGGTAGTAAGACGCGGTGCTAATAATAATAATAATAATAATATATGTTACTCTAACTTTTAAATTAACTGTGAAACTAATAATTTTTAAGTTATTATTTGACTTTACGTTGTTATCTTGAATTAGCAATAAAAAGAGATATTAAATAAATAGTTTTGTATCTCAACTATATTTTCTCTCTCGCCCTTTATTATTTTTCATCTGCATACTTTATTTCTACCATTTTTTTTTCTTACAACATACATGGTATGTTAGATTATTTTTACTTGAGTTTTTTTAAATAAAAATATGGTCACTTTAAAGTTAGGTTAAATTAGTTGATCTTCGTTTGAGTCGTGTTAATGACCTTGTGCTTCCTCGTGATTCCAACAAGAAACTGTCGTTCATATACGCTGAGTACGACACATCCGTTTGGATCCAGTACCATTCCCTAGCTGTGCGCTTGTTGAGCCAAATCACGGTTGGATCCAGTACCATTCCCTAGCTGTGCGCTTGTTGAGCCAAATCGTGGCTGGATTCCAGTACCATTCCCTAGCTGTGCGCTTGTTGAGCCAGTACCATTCCCTAGCTGTGCGCTTGTTGAGCCAGTACCATTCCCTAGCTGTGCGCTTGTTGAGCCAAATCATGGCTGGATCCAGTACCATTCCCTAGCTGTGCGCTTGTTGAGCCAGTACCATTCCCTAGCTGTGCGCTTGTTGAGCCAAATCAAGCTTGGATTCTGGTCGGAACAAACTTTTGGAAAATTCGAACATTATTTTGATGGAAGAGAGCTTGACATTTTTTACAATAATTCTACATGAATAGCGAAGCTTAGAAGATGAAAATGATCAACCTGGACACTGGAAATGAACCCGGAGCCCTTGGCTTAGAGCAGGTCTGTTCACCTGGTGGCCCGCGGCAGCATATTTTGCTGCCCGTGATGCATTAGAAAAGTTTAATTTTTTATATATATTTATACCACGTCATATAAGAGCTCTTTAAAATAATTAGACGTAATTGTGTCAAATTTATTATATGTATTATTTGCTGAACTGTACTGTATAGCAATTATTATAATACTTTCAATCTAATATATTGGTTAGCTAAAAAAAAAAGAGTTGATAGTACTGTATAGGCCAGGGGTTCCCAAACTGGGAATCACCGGTCTTGGGCTAGGACGTCGCGGCAATAAGGATAAACTAAAAAAAAAATTCTTGTGAAATCGAATGACTTTCTCCCCTCACAGTCTGAAAATGGACTGAGCCAAGGTCACTTTTTTTTTTTAATATTGTGTACTGGACCGTTGCACCGAGAATCTGACATGGGAAAGGCGGCGCGGCGCGGCGCGGTCTCAAAAAGTTTTGGACCACCTGGTATAGGCTTGTTTTCCTCATGCGTGGCCCACACATTGTCTAGCGATATGTAATAAGGCTCTTATATAACTCCAAGTTGGACAGCCCTGACTTTCAGGGCATCAATTCTCTACCACTAAGATATCCAGAATAGCTCAGTGGCAGAGAGAACATTGGCGCACTCACTTAAGGGTCCTAGATTCAATTCCTCGGTT
This sequence comes from Timema monikensis, assembly GCA_902151445.1. Taxonomy (NCBI): domain Eukaryota; kingdom Metazoa; phylum Arthropoda; class Insecta; order Phasmatodea; family Timematidae; genus Timema; species Timema monikensis. Next base: position 107,008 of record CABFVZ010001667.1, on the reverse strand, counting down.
CAGATATTATTTTTTAATTTGTGTATGTATTATTTCGGAGTCAACTATTTAATTCTACTGTAGAGTAATAGGGTTATTTTATACCACCTGTGTGCCGTGTGGTCGGTCTAGTGAGCGACGTTCCTTTCTACAAATACAGAGGTCCTGGGTTCGATCACTGGTGCTTCCAGATTTTATCTGGAGCAATGTGATCTGGAACGGGGTCAACTTAACCTCGTGAGAACAAATCAGGAACTATTTGAATAAAAAAGTAATGGCTCTGGTCTAGAAAACTGAGATTAACGGCTGGAGGGCTCGTTGTGCTGACCACATGATACCCTTTATCTTCAGAAGTTGGCACTACAGGCAGCTCTGTCTGTATGGCTCGGTTACGAGCTGACACCATTGAGTTTTTTAGTATTAATTTACAGGTATTTATAATATCTATAAAAAATGCCAGCTGAAGATCACATAACAGGGCGTATGAACATATTAAATATTATTTCAGTAACTGTTGTAACTGTAAAAAAAAAATCTTTCCCATCATAGACCATGGCGTAATCTCGCACTAGTGAGCACGCCGATGAAGGCGACAGTCTCATATTGTATAGTTTGCTGGCAGCCTGGAAGTCAGGGTTCGAAACTCGGCTGGGTGTTTTCCCCGAAATGTTTTCCTACATGTACTCTTAAGCACAACACAAGTCATCACTAAAGAGAATGCTATATTATGAAGGTACCGGTTTCGACTACCGACGTGGTCAAAAGTTTTACATTGAGCTACTGTGTTCTATTCTGAAGCTAGTTTGTAAGTCGTGTGCTGGTAATATCAGTTAATTTATGAGCTAAACGTTAAATGCCCGCATTTAAAAATATGTTTTAAAAATTTCAAATATTTTTTTACGTGCTAAGAGGGCATAACTAAAATGTTTTCAAAATGTTTTGCAAACATGATTCACATAATTAAAGGCACATGGAGAAATTTAGGTTAGTTGAAATGGTTGGGAATTAATTATTCCTTTACTTGTCCCACCACATTTTTAACACCTTTTCATTTGTTCAGAAATAGCCCATTGTTTCTATTAAGTGTTAGGTTAGCTTAGCTCCAAAATACTGAAAATCCAGGTTCTTGAGTCATAATACCACCTAAATCACATTAAACTTCTATAAAACCACACTATAAAACCACATGGCTTGTAACGTTTAAAAGAGCTAGTCTGATTGATATATTCATGTTTGTACGCCAGCATTAAGGTAATCAAACTTTTTAGTTTGTGATTATTTTCATTACTTTTATCAACCTTTTTTTAAATTTATTTTAACTCCCGTCTAGTTTGTTGTAGCTTCTGGCTATGTTTATCGAACCTTTCATCTATTTTCTGACTTACTACTCTCTTTCATTTGCTGCACTAACTGCATTAAAATAAGATCATTTGCTGAGGTGGTTTGTTGAGCTATACCTTCTACCTTTGAAATATTTTCCACCCCCCTTAAGTCTTTTTCTTTATGAGCTATTGGGTCAACTACTTTCTCAATTTGTTCTTCACTTTTTTTTCCTGATTAGATAGTTCTAAACAAAAGTGTTCTTCTACCATTGGCTGGGAATATTGTGCTAGGTGAAGGTTATCCTCACTGCTGCTACTACTGTCTCTCTCTTCCATATTTAATGTCATTTTTTGTTGATGACTTACGCGAGATTCTCCCTGCGTACCTCACCTGAAGTCCAGAAGCTTTGGCCTTCTTCTGAAGTTACCTGGCTTGCAATTCCTCCTGAAGTCACCGACATACTTATAGCTTCTAGCCTGTAACCGATGAGAAAATTCCAAAAAGTTAAAGAATTTAATTTCTAACCCTCTAAGAAATTCAAAATGACGGAGCAATTTTAAAGTCGGTGCGGACGTTTCTTTGGAGGTCTCTTGTGGTTAAACGGTAAGACCTATCAAAAACAGCTCTGGACTTACATTAGTTTACATCCACTTGCAAAGAAAACCCACTGGGGGTTTGGGGGCGGAGCCCCCAACGAGCAAAGCGAGTCAGCTTATATAAAGCCATCTGTTTTCATTTTTCTGTAATAGGCCGTGCATTAAATGCAACGTCCACTTTTCTCAAATTACAGTACAGTCTCTCATGGACAATTTATTACCTTCTCATTTTAATTCATTGGTTTCCCCATTAGTGCTGTCCCTTTTCTTTCTACTTAAAAAAAGATATGTCTTGCTCTGATATAAGGACGTTACATTGTATATCATTCATCGATACATCTAATGAAAGCAATATAAACTGCCAACACTTTTTTCTTCTTCAAACTATGAAAATATAAATTATGCCTCATTTTCAAGAGATTTAAAACATATTGCGTCATAAATGTCGTTTCAAAACTGTGCAGGAAAACGGAAAGCCTATTAGTTGTGGTTGTAGTAATAGTTATAAACAACCCCTGCAAAGTCTTAATGAAGAGGATATCGATTACACTAGGCGATAAAGAAAATTTGAAAACGTTTAAAGCAAGACATGAAAATGTTAATTTTTTTCCTTTGATTTTATGTGGGTATATTATGTTAAATAAGTTTTTAATATTTTTCAAATGTATTTTGTAGGAAAAAAAAAAGCCATTAACATCCCCCATTTATGGACGCGAGCGTTTTGACTTTACTCTGCCCTGTCTATCAGACCACAGTAAGTCTACTGTTTATCACATCGTGTAAATACAACCCATCTGAACTTAGCACACATTAATCACCCTACTGATAAATGTCGGGAATGGAAACTAACATCCTCTTGAAAAGGCAAAACAATTGTTTGAAACTAACTTAAGAAATCTTACAGCATTTGTAAGTTTTTGGCAGTCATTATTTTGGTGTAGGCTTTGCATGGTGCTTGGTTGTCTAGTAATTGCTATCGAACGTTTGTTTTTTAATAATTTTATTAGAATTTTTCCTTATTCATTAAATTATATTCTAATTAATTTTATTAATAAGAGTTTATAGTGTTAACTATTTACTATGGCAATGGAAACTAGAAAAAGACGTGATATTGATGAACTAATATGTGAATAACATAAAAGAGGTAATTTTTATATACCTTTTAGAATTAATTCAAAAATAATCTTTCGTATCGTTCAATTGCTACAAATTTATTTTTATTTTCAAATTTAAATTAAAAAAATAGGTTCGGTTTACCTGCCAACAATTAAGATTTATTGACTCCTATGGCATCGTGAAGTGCCTATTTAAAATTATTAATGGAACTGGCTTAGCTAACATTATGAAAAAGGAAAAATTGAAATCTTAGTTAAAATCGACTTAACTATTATACATCTTGTATTAGCTCTAGCTTATATAAAAGAGAATAGTTTAACAAAAATTGTTTAGTAATATCATGTTATTCACTGATTTTTGTTCACACGACTCGTTAAGTTTATGACTCACTGAACAATACTTAAATTATATGCTCGTTTGCTTCCATTTTAAAACTTGAATAGAAACTAAGTATATTTGAAATAATCTGCATGTACATAAAAAACAATGTCTTCAGAGTAAAGGTGTTTTTTTTTAAATAAATGACACTGATTTTTAGAAAAGTTCAAAGTGCCAAACGGTAAAACAAGAGTGCTAATGAAAAGATTATCATTAAAGAAGTATTTGATCTTTTGTTTTATTCTTCTGTAATGAATTGTGTTCTTTGCTTGTAAAACATTTCTCACTGAAAGCCAATGAGAGTAAAGATGCCAGGCAGTAAGTCATTTATTTACACGCCTGATTCTTTCAAAGAAAACTATTGTCGACTACTAGAACCCCACTTCCCTTGGCCGCCCTTTTCAACCAAATCTTCCCAAAGCCCTCTTATTTGTCAACCTTCTTGACAAGAGCTAAAATCGCAACGTTACCAAGTATATAAATTTTTTTATCAAAACTGTTCACCAAAATATTGCATATACATTTAATAATCTAGCATTTAGAAATAAAAATATTTAGTTTAGTATTATTTTCGATATAACCCTTAGTTTATATGTATAATATTACTAGTAGCACAGATTTATAAATATGTACATATGAACACACATGCAATTTGACAACCCTGTCGAGACTAGTTTTTTCTCGAGGTTAGTAAGAGATCCCACTTTAGCAAGGGGGCAAAGGGGGTCTGGGGTAGTAATCTAAAGGGACTACTTTATATAAAAATAAAGGGTACGGAGCTCCGCGCGAACTTTCTCGCTCTAATATTTAAAATGGAGATATTTACTCAAAACTCATCATATATGTGAAAATAAATAATATACACCAGCAAACCCGAGCATAAATTGCACTATACTTACGTAAAAACATTTTTTGAAACCCGGTTTTAAATTTTATAATTTTATTTTTAAAGAATTAATGTTCTCATTTGTATGTTTGGACCTATAAAAAAGATCGTTAGTGGGTACACAAGTATCCACACTTTGTATTAAAGTTCTGACTTCCGGTCTGCATTTTATTAGGTGTTGCACATTTCCAGGTCATCGTATTGCTATTAAATTCTTAATTTATAAATTTTGACCAATAAAAAGTGTAAATATAGACTTTTGAGCCTAAAATGGAGATAGATCATTGTACAAACATTTCTCCTAAGAGGCTTAAGTAAAAATAACTTAGGGTTAAACAGACACACAAACAAATGGCATTGAAAAAACCACTTTTAAGGGTTTGAAGGTGGGGGGGGGGGGGGGGGGGGGGNGGGGGTGGAGGAGGAAAGGGGTCATTAAACGTCGACATCCATAAACATCTGGGATTAGATTTTTTTTTTACGATCACAATACTTTCTCTACCTGTAGCGAGAAAGTAAAAATTGATACGAAGTGAGGCGAGTCTCAATAGGGGAAGGGAAATAAATAAATATTTTCTCATGCTAAGAAGAGTGTGGAGTTTGGGAGTTGTTTTTAAACTTACTCCAGTAGCTACATTCGCGTTTCCAATTTATTTTTATTAAATCAAATGGATTGTTTGCGGGAACTTAGTCTCAATGTCTACCCTGACACTACGTCCCTGAATAACAAAAACTAATTTTCAAATGTATTTCCATAAAATTGATACAATTTGAATGGCTTGGTTTCGAACGTAAGCATTGTAGTGTGTTTCAAGCGGGTAAGATCTGGCAACAGCGCGTTATGTAATACCTCTACTGCAATTTAAGATTGGGACGCACTATAGTTACATAATTTGCCATATGACGGGCTAATGGATAATGGACATACTGTTTGATTTTTACATAGAGTTTCACTAATTGTTTGGGTTTATATATATAACGATAATCTGGTGGGGATAGAGAAGGTATAATTAAGAGTAATTGTACTCACATTTGCTTGAAGGGGGAGCAGGAGGCCATTTAGGAAAAAAAACCACCCGACCGGGATCAGAATCCCAATATAAGGATCATTGAAAATCCAGTCTACTGTGAGCCTGACGCCTCAATACTGTTTCGTCCCCCCTAGGGCAGGTAGCGACCTTGACCTGGTTTCTTTTCGCCATCTTCTCTATTTTTTGAACCTGTGTTCTATGAAAAGAGCCGAGTTGGTAAGTAGGTCCTCCAACTTGTGAATGTAACAAACGGGACTTTCCCATCTTCCGAGCCTCCTTGTTCTCACCTGCCTGCGGGGCCGCGCGTCAAGATGGCGGCGACGCATTTTCCGAGACTTGTCTAGCACGGAACAGGTTTGTGTGTTTGTTTTGGCAATAGGTACGAGACTGCGCTATTATTACTCCATAACTCATTGGCTACCACATCCTGACTCGATGAATTTATTGCTAGGAAGTTGCCCCCGCAGGTTTTGTGTTGATTTTAACGTTGCCTACTAGGCCACACGGTTTGGCAACCTGCGGCCAGCGGGCTGCATACGGCTGTTTGACGTTTTTTCGGCTCTTCTTTACAAGGTTCAAATAAATGTTTAAACAAAAATACAAATTTTGGTAAACAGAAAAAATCCACGCAACTGGTTCTATCTATTCCACCAACAACAATATAATGTAAGGATGTTCCAAGAATTTTTTCGTGAAGTAGCTTGCCAATATTCTGCCCTTTCTCTGCATACATAATAAAGTGCGTTGACTTTCAAGAGGTGAGGTGCTTGATCGATTTTATTTCTGCTTAACTGAAATACAAACTTTTGAGGGGTTCAGAGATTATAAAGCTACTCTGTCGTTTTTTTAATAAAGCCATTGGAATCAGAAATAGATAATCTTCATTTCTGAGCATTTGCTAGCATTGTAAACCAAGGTGATTTTGAGCTCCAGTTATTGGATCTCAAATCAAAAGAGCTGTAGAGTAACAAATTTAAGAGACTCGATGCAGTTCTGGAAAGTCTCGAAAGACGACCAAGGCTGTTATCTGCCCAATATAAATAGTATAAATTATCAAGATTACAACGGCAGGATCAAGTGATATCCGACATTTGGAACCGCCTGCCAAAGTCATATTGCCTGTTAGAAATGTACGCACTGGGAATTTTGACCATCTTTGGATCGACATTTATTGTGAGCAAACATTCTACAATATCAACTTGATCAAAATTAAACTCAGGAGCAGACTTCGTGACGAGTCTTATCGATCATATAAGTAAAATGTATGAGTGGCTTTTTGAGTGTCACAAATTTTCTAAAATGCAAAAAGGTTGCTGACCCCTGTACTAGGGGCTTGTGAAGCCTTTTGTGAAGTGGGTTGCATCTTAACTTGATGACCCTAACCGAATACGCTAAGCACTATTACACCATTGTACGAAATAGAAAGAGAGGGAAGATAATGAACAGTTCACCGCGTGAGGTTTTTTTTATTTATATACTGATAATACTTCCCCTCATCCTCTGACGAGTTTACACAGTCACTAATATTTGCGCCTTGAAAACATTGAGTAGTTTTTTAAAATGTACTTTTTTTTCTTGTTTTCTATTATATATTTTGTGTAGTATTTTTGGGTTATATTCTAACATTGATGTTGTATTGTTGGGCCATGTCGTATCAGAGCTGCTGTGTTGTTTGACGATGTTGTAAGTAACGTGCTGTTATATTGTTGGACGATGTTTTAACGGTGCTGTTGTATTGTTGTTCCAGATTCGTGTCGTGTACGATACGACAGGATGAAGTGCGCATGCGTGGAGGCGAGTGGTGCCAGCTACGAGCGTCTGCCAAATGTCCCGACGCTGTTCGAGCTGACGACGTTCTGCGCGGGGGACATTGAAGACAAGGACACCAGCAATGAGAAGGAGGTAAGCCTTCATGAAACATTTTCCCACCGTGCCGGGAATCGAATCTCGCACCCTAACCTCATCAGCAAACAGACACGCTAAATACTGAGTCGAGGATTTGGACATTACATTCTCTACCTGGTTGGCATTTGACGAGGGATGTTGAAGGTTGTACTTAGAGGTTGTGTGCCCCCATTTGCGTGGAAGGAGAGTAGAAAACCATATAGGGAAAACCACCCTCAGTACACCCAACCATGATTAAACCTTGATATTCCTATCATAGGCCATGCGGCCACAGAAGCATTATTAATGTAAATCTTTGGGTGATTTGGATGGGTAATAAGACGTAATTTAACTTTTCATAATAGTTCTCAAAAATATCCATTTCCCCACGTTAGGGGTATTATTATTATTATTATTATTATTAGCACCGCGTCTTACTACCCATTCGGGTTATACGCACTTACGCTAATGTGTAATGGTAGGGTGATTGTGAGATGAAATGAAGGACCTACAGTTTAACGTGGAATCCGAACCACGGTGGAGGCCTGGCATTCCCCACATTCACAAGATGTCTTGTCAGAGGTGAAGGAAGGGTTTGGTAATCAGATAAAT
>CABFVZ010001667.1:85441-96792 GCA_902151445.1 Timema monikensis | reverse complement strand
GAATCTTAGCTATACGTGTTCTTGTCGAGAAGGAAGGATCACCAGCAGTGAGGAGATGTGCGCATTTCAAGGGGTATATCAAGCGACATTTCCTTCTCGAAGCTTCCTAGAAGAAAAGGGGTGAGGTCATCCAGGTGCGTCTCTTTCCACGGAAAGTGCGTTGTATTTTTAAATAGAGACGTAGAAGGATTTCACCACACCTTACAACTCGACAGTTCTACACAAATAAATCTTACAGCCCGCTCGAATATTAAATATCGTAATTTTGAATATAGATTCGAATAATAACACATTTATATGTATAATTTCATATCATTACAGAGTGAAGGGATTTCTCCGTTTTGCCTCCACCGATTTGTATTTGTCTGTTTGTTTTGGAATATGTCTCATTATAACTTTTTAACCCATCAACCGATTTAATTCAAACTTTGCACAGTTGCTCTTCAAACCTCTATACATATCAAGTTCATTGTGAAAGAAAATTTAGCCAAGGATTGGAGAGATATCAACCCTTATATGTATAAAACACGTCTTTTAGCATTAATTATTATATATATTATATTTACCTTTTAGGCCATTTTCTGATACCTTAAACTGTTGAAAATGGCTAGAACGATTTTGATACAACTAAATATCTAAGATGTGTTTTAACATGAACAATAGCATTATTAATTTTTAGGCAAAAATTCATTAAATGGTACGGGTGGGAAATTTTTGAAAATTCAAAATATTTTGAAAATGTCTTCAACGATTGTGTTTAAAATGTCTATCTGGGAATTGTATGGTATGACAAATAAAACCGTATACTTATTTTTAAAGGTAAACACTCATTTATGGGTAGTTTTTAGATTACGGATTTTTCAAAAAATGGAAATATTTTTAAAATGGCTTTTAACTGTTTGGTTTTTGGGAGTGTTTAACATGGAAAATAAAAAAAATAAAACATTTATGGGTAATTTACTGATGACTGATTTTGAAAAAATGGGAATATTTTAAAAATGTCTCCAATAATTTGGTTACAAATGGTTATCTTGTGGTGTTTGACATTACAAATAACCCTATATACTTTGTTTTTGATGCGTGATTTAAAAAAGTTTGAATCGTTTCGAAAAGGCGCTAACAATTTTGCTTAAAAAATATTTCTGGGGTGTGTTTGACATGATTATGACAAATAAAGATGTATACTTGCTTTTTGGGGGAAATTTCGACTGTGGGGGGCTAACTGATGGCTTATTTTTTTTAAATTTGACCCACCTTGGTGGCGTAGTTAGCTAACGCGCTAGCTTCTAATCTTGTTGCAGGAGCAACTTATGTTCTACAACGATGATGGCAGCTACCAGACCGTGGTTGTCGAGAGGAATCTATGTGCCAGTGACTTGTGCCAGCTGCTAGCTCTCAAAAACAGGGTAGCAAAGGATGTCAATTGGACCATCGTCGAACATTGGATCGAGCTAGGTCTGGGTAAGTCTGCATGTCTTAACCCATGATGCTACTTAAAGTATTTTAATCACACCAGTATGTGTTAATGGTGGTGAATGTAAACTCTCAACACACACCAGCAGTCTATACGGCAAGTTGCAATTTAAAAAATGGGTTCCAAATCTATTTGATAGAAGGCAATTTAGTAATATCCGGTGCGGAGAAACTCATCCGAGCTCGGTCATAACCTTTACTAGGGTCAGGAAACACAGATATTTTCAAAATATATATAAACCAGGAGCATTAGTTTAATATTTCAAAATGTTGATAGGTATTCAATCTTCTTTTTCTTAAAGCCAACCGGCGAGTTGTTGATTTATGTTATTTCTCTCCATCCGGAGCTGGGCATGCATTCTGCCCTTTGGTTGGTTAGTGCTACCTGCACCATCTGGTAGAAATGCTATGCACTAGAGGAGTTCAGTAAGGGTTTTCCCCACAATGAATTTCTATTAGTGATCGCGAAAGGGCCTACCAATTTTACCAGGAAAGGTATTTTCACATAACTTCCAGGGCATTCATACATACCATAATTGGCATGGGACTGACGGTTTTACTTCTCTTATGAAATAAGTTGTGCTACGGATATTTTTTTTATCTTTCAAGAAAAATTACCATTACATACATAATGTTAATCACTTCTAGAAAACACCCGAAGCTAAAACTAAACGAGTAATCTAAAATTATTATCCTAGTATTTTCATTGTACAGATTTGAAAAAAGAAACACGAAATTTATGTGTTTTTTTTCTGATGTTAAGCTTTTTTAAATGTTTATGTTGGTGGCCCTAAATTACCAAAAAATGATAACAATAAACAAAGCTTTGATTACATTTTACAAAGAATTTCATATATCTAAGCATACAAACGGTCGGATCTACAAGAGACTGATAACATTATCCATGATCTCAATAAGTGACACCTACTGTAATCAAACTAATTATGGATTTGCCAAGTATTCTTTATTACAATTTTGATTTTGGGAACGACCACATTTAGACATCACCAGTCAGTGGTGGACTACAGTGGTTCTATAGATACTCTGCCACGAAAGATTTCAGTAATAGCACATTTTATTAAAATGTTGGTACTTTAATAAGTCTTACAAGGCTAAAATAACAGGTTTGCCACGCATCTAGAAAACCAAGAGGCTTGGGAAAACACAGGGATCTTTTTATGTTTGAGTAAATACCGGGAAAACGCAGATTTTTGAAAAATCTAATAAAAAATACGTTAATTGTAAAATGTAAACACAAATATGTTAATTGGCACATTGTAAAATTCTCAACTAGGCCCCCTCGTTGGGTGTCAATTTATAAAATTCTAAATGAGGCACCACGTTGGGCGGTAATTGTAAAAAAAAAAGTAAATAAAAGCTTTTTGATGGGCGCCGACTGAAAAACTCTAAAGAGGCTTCTATTATGCTGAAATCCCCACCGTTGGGCTCCACTTGTATAACACTCAAAGAGCCCCTTGATGGGTACAAATTGTAGAACTCTACGAAAAGACGACTTATAATCTTAACATCTGTCCCTGGTTAGCTCATATTCTCTTATCGACGTGATATCATATAAGGAAATTCTCACTTATACAATAAATATACTTTGATCACTTTTATGTTAATTTATTATTATTACGTATTACTTTATACGTTATTACTATAACAATTTACAACTTCAGCTAGTACAATTGATCCATCTCTACGTCATAATTAAATATGTGGTGACAAGCAACATACGTCTTGTCTCCATCCCAGTCACTGCGCATATCCCTAGTCCTCTTGTGCAATAGTTGAGTTTGTTTCTCCCTCGTGTATTTTCGAATTCTGATGACATCAACGATTGCATCAGAGGGGACTGACAATCTCAACCTATCACATGAGAGTAGTTTGAATTTTGGCTTTTCTGGTTAGCTGGAAAATGCAACGGGTCCGTTATAAAGAAAAGGTGTATTTATCTTAGAATGAAAACTAAGTGCAAAATCAGCTCTTTCCATTTTGGTTTTATCGTCCAACGCATCCAGTAAGCACATTTAAAATAAAATAAATATATTAACTTCCAAACTGCCTGAAGGGCTTAAATATTCTAAAATGCAAATGAATGATTAAAAATAAAACTATAAAATAAAGAGGATTCCCGAATTTAAATATAAAATTCAAATAAAAATATATATTAAAACTGCATTCTCATCCTTTTCGAAAAAACACAGGGTTTACAAGCTGGGACATTACAACATTTAACTGAAAACTTAAAATAACAAGATCTTTGGATGAACGAAAAAGTTAAATGAATAATTAAGCACACTACCCACTTCGGTGGCCGCATGGTCTAAGGTGCTACTCTCCCAATAGACTGGACTGCTGATGACAGAAAGATATAGGTTTGATCTCGGTTGGGTGTACTGAGAGGGGGTTTTCCATAAATTGTTTACCACTGTCCACGCAAATGTGGGTACACATCCCTAGCTCGTTGACGTTATTAGCACATAAGCGTTATAGCCCAAACGGGTAGTAAGAAGCGGTGCAGTACTCCATAGTTAAAACGCACAGAACCACGCATTTTTCAACAACACAACAAACAAACCACAGAACAACTACATGACATCTATGATGGTGTTTTGAAACCAGTCAACAAATTACCATTACATAATTCAGTAATTGTCTTCTGTTCATTCTTTAATTTTCTAATATTAATGTTAAAACACGATATCTACATAGAGTTAATATTTTTACTACACACAAAGCTAGCTCATAAAGTTTATTTGCAGTCAGATGTTTAACCAGCTAGAGAATTTTTGTTTGTCTATTTTCTTGACATCAAAGATTATATGATAAAGGCTTGCGTTGTAATAGTTTCCTGAAGATTGTCAGAAAAACCTTCTATTGACTCACTTTTATAATAAATTGATGGTGTTACTTAAATTTAATCAAGTAATACTTTGACAACTTTTTCATGACCGTCCACCATTTTAAATTCTTTCAAAGCTGTTAATTAACATTTCTGGACCCAAAATAACTTTAAAATTTGATATGATCACATAGCTGTGTGAAATTTTAACAAACATATTACTGTTTATTATAGGCCTACTATAATTTTAGGAACTACCCAAATAGTATCAATTTTCACGAGAATAATACTATTTTCAGAATCTTATTTTTGTAAAATGATATGTATTTATTGAGCTGATAATATCTTTGAAACCCTGAAAATCTTTATTAACATCATCCTGATTCCATTTAACTTTTACTCATCTCGGTGAGACGACGCTTCATTGTTTTTCAGATGGTTTAGTTTAGTTCAGTTTAATACTGAGGTAAAATATGAGGGGCGATATGGAAAAATTGACGGATAGGCAGTGCTTGAATTGGGCCGGAACGCACCGGAACGCCGTTCCGGTTGATACGAAACAATATTACGAACGTTCAGGTTGATTCAAGGCAAGCTTAAAGCTTCCCGCCTGCACACTAGAACGCAACTTCTTTGTTCTTCCTATTGTTTTCCAAAAGGACCTCTATTCTAGTGTGAACGAACCCATATCCTACTATGCTTCTGTAGGCCCTATAGTGTCTGTTTATCCTTCCCCTTCCCTTTTGTAGCCATTATTGTGGGGATTATTTTTGGAAAGGGCATTTGCTGTTTCTATTCGTAGGTATAATATTTCAAACTTCAGTTTCACATTGTCTTTCATAGTGTAAATACCGTACCTATTTGAAGTTTTGAGCTCTGTGTAGCAAGTGAACCAGGGGGGAAAAAAAATTGTAAGTACATGTAATGTAACTGATTTGCCCCTGAAAAGTATGTGAAAGCATTGACAATAATATCATCCTAATTTTATAAACTTATCTTATTTCATTTAAATTATGTATTATATTAAATGGCGCTTAAAGCACTTCTTCTTCTAAGAAGGCAAAAGCCACTGATCAGTGACGTCAGAGTATATGAGTCAAGTCAGGTTGACAATATATATTTTTCAAATAATAACTTCCTCTTCTCGAAGGTTCGAAGAGAGATTTTAAAATGTAACTTGAGTCATTTTCCGGCCCTCGAAGCTTCTAGTAAGACCGAGATGTTTTTGTCTTGTATTTTGTTTTTCTAAACTAAACCTTCTCGAAGCTTCCATGAGCAAGGGATATATACAAAGAATGGTGCAACGTAAAGGCAGTAGGCAGTTGGGAGTTGGCAGTTGGTGTCCAATACTGACAGAACTCACTTGGCGTCTAGCAACACCTGTCCGCGCTAGCCCGCGTATATATTTCGACATGATCTATTTTCGCATTAATTTAACTGATTCAGAATAAAAAAATATGTCAAAATGAAAAGTGTATTAATCATAATCCTTCAATAGGCGCCCATCGCGGTAACGTAAATCCAGAACGTTACATACATTTTATTTATTTTCATAAATTATGTTTCACGTAAAATTTTATTTATCTACTCAAGTTAGCTACAATATTTCCTTGCCCCGTAAGTTTTATAACTAACATATTTCTTCAGAATATTAATTGCGTTGAATGAAATGATAAATCTTTAAAAATGCTAAGCATGTCTAATAAAAACTGATCCTGCTCAGTAGAGTCAGAATTTACATGCAAATTAAAGTCCGAATATGTGATGTCTGAAATATGCAAATACATACGAAATTACACCACACAGGTAATACTGCCAATATTAATTTGTTTAAAAAAACACTCTCATGCTATGGTCCGAAATAATGATTAAATAAATTAAAATGTGTACATTGTAGAAAGGGCTTAACCCGACAGGTTTAGTAAGCCGATGGTCGAAACAAAACTATACTCGAGCTGTCACGAGGAGTAACAAGATCAGGAACGAAGTTATCCGGGAAAGAGTTGGGGTACAGGGAGTACATGAGATAATAGAGGAAGTAAGACTGAGATGGTATGGACACGTAATGAGGATGGAAAAAGAGAGGATGCCAAAGCAAAGGTTGGAAATGAAGTATTTAGGAAAAAGACCGCAAGGGGAGCCAAGAAAGAGATGGGAGGAGCAGATAATAGAAAGTGTGCAAGTTAGAGGAGAAGAATATAAAAATAAAAGGAGGAAGAGGGGTGGAAGGATAGAGGAAGATGGAGGTATTTTACTAAACTGACCCAGCCACACGATGGAAAAGTTGATGATTAGGATGATGATGACGATGAGAAAGGGCTTTACTTTAATGAATAGAATATCTGGTTGTTTCTGCCAATTTAATGAAGTGTTTGTTACAAACCATTTCACATACAAATAAAATTGTTCATATGATTTAATAATAATAACAATGATAACAATAGATTCTTTACATCACCATAATTTTTCACAAAGATGTAAAACCAATAATTTTTTTTAAATTGGCTACTGCTATATTTTGCCTCTTCTGTTGCAAAATTTTGTAGGATCAAACTCCGTTTTACTTCACAAGAGAGGGTGACCTGGCGGTCTAGGGGTAAGGTGTCACTTCTGTGCTGAAGTCTGGGGTTCAGTCCTCGGTCCCGGTAAAGATTTATCCGATTACCAAACCCTTCCTTCACCTAAGACAAGACGTGTATTAATAACAACTTGTGAATGTGGGGAATGCCAGGCCTTCATCGTGGTTCGGATCCCACGTTAAACTGTAGATCCTCCATTTCATCTCACAATCACCCTACCATTTCACATTAGCGTAAGTGCGTAAAACCCGAACGGGTAGTAAGAGGTGGTGATAATAGTAATAATCCTTAACAAGAAGTGATTGGGTAATGTTTTAGCAGGCTTTTTTTCTCTCATTGTAATTCAATTAATTTTCAGTCTAGTATTTCCCCCACAAATTATAGGTATCCTTCACATGTTTCGATTGTCTTATATTTTTTACAAGAATGAAAGCTATGCGGAACAACAATGCTAACACCAATATAATATTTATATTTTAATCTCAACAAGATGTAATTATTAATTCATATACATAGTTAAATATTGGATATCATTTTACCGTGGAAGTGTATTTTTTGTTTCAATATAAATCGATACTAATTAATTGTAATAATTATCAGTGAATTAGATAGTATAGTAAACTGCCATGTGTTATTAATTCTATTGAAATTTAATTACCCTGGCACGGGTTACCGTGCAAGTTATTTAAGTTTGAGCAGACAATGCTATAGTTTCTACCAATGTAATAGTTTCATGCTGTAAAATAGATGAAGGAATTGTTGGTTGTTAGTTGTTACCGTTCCGGTTGTTAAAATCTCCCATTTTGAGCACTGCGAATAGGTGTCATCGGTTAGCTGAGAATTTTTCCAGGCACTATTAAAAAAGATCCATCATCTTTTTGTAGCACAATCTTCTCAGATTATAAATTGCTCGCGAAAATTATCTATACATAGGAATTTGGTATCGAAAGAAAAGAATCGGAAGAAAAATATCGATACCGTACTAGTATTGAAAGAAAAGTATCCATAACAGTAAATATCGGTATCAAAATTTTAATATGGGGGGGGCGGGGGGGATGTATCAAATAATAATTTCAACTTTTGCATCATAATAATAGTAATTGTATTTTCATATTTATCTAAACAGTGAAAATTATAATGATTTAAACACATTATAGTATATGTAGGTCTCTCGCGTGTTGTAACTTGGAAGGTATGGAAAATAATATTTTATGATGGATATTATAAAAGGTTTTACCATACCAGTTTTCAATATGTCTATGAAAATTTAGCTGTTGGAAAGTTATTCAATAGCTAAATAGGATTATTAATATATTTATTCAATCTATTTTGTACATTTTTTTAACCATAGTAAACATTTAATCCATGCACTAGTGAAGATAACAAAAAAATGGTTTCTTTCGATACCGGAGTGTGATTACTAATATCAGTAAAAGTATCGAAAAAAAGGTATTGATTAAAAAAATACTAGTGTCGAAAGGAAAATATCGATATTAGTAAAGTATCGATACCTTTTTTTACATCCCTATCCATACATTTAATATCAGCTGGTAAGAAAATTGTATTTACGCGTATCCACTGTCGACGGTGACGGAGCTGCCTGGGAAAACAAAATGTTTTTATATACTTATCCTTTTGATAATCATAATTAGATTCACACCCAGGAACACAACATGAGGCATTTAAAATGTTAAATTGTATTATAGAATATAAAAGTTTTACGCCACTCAAAGATATTCTGTAAGCGGGACTTTGCAAAATATATTATTTCCAAATTTATATATATATATATATATATATGTATATATATATATAAAGAAAATGTCACCACGTCCTACCTATTCAGTTTATACGCACATATTATTATATTATTACTCTTAATGAGGAAATATTTTAGAGGTAATCTACCCGCATTTTCATATAAGGAGAGTGAGAGACCCCTTAGGCAAAACCATCCTCATTAGACCCGACCGGTATTTGAACCCCGATCTCTCCAGCATCAGTAGGCCAATCTAACAGATCACAAATTTCTCGGCCCAGACAGACACTTTAACCCCAGACAGTGTTGACACAGCATTCCTGAGTTATAAACACTTCTAATATCTCTTGATACATCATAGCAACGTGTTATCAGTAATTTGTTACACACTCCATTTCCTGTCACTCTCGCTGAGTGACGTCATAGTGGTTGCGCCGACTCGGGAGGTTTGTCAAGTTGGTGCACCCATCAGTGTCTGCAGCTGCTGTAATGTGAGACATCAGACAGTCGACTTCCGGTCACCCTGGTCCGTCGCTTCTATTTATATCTGGGGCTACTTGAGATTCCGCGAAACTGGTGGATTGCGCGAGTAATAACGGGTTTTGGCGAGCTAGAGCAGATGGATCATTACAGTCCATGGCATCGTGTCAAAATCCACATTCATTTATTTATTACATTTACTGGTAAATCTAGCAATACACTAAGACTATTATGGGTAGATCGGGGTTCGATTCTTGGTAGGCTTTACTGATGCTTTTTCAAAGTGGTTTTCCACTCCCCTTTCACCCAAATGTGGCTACACTTAATCTAAAGTCAACTTTTCGGCCAGACACATTATTATCGTACGTATGCGTACAACACAAACGGGACGTTGTGCTAGGAAAATTATTATTAGCATCACGTCTTACTACCCGTTCGGGTTATACGCACTTACGCTAACATGTAATGATAGGGTGATTGTGAGATGAAATGGAGGACCTACAGTTTAACGTGGGATCCGAACCACGGTGGAGGCCTGGCATTCCTCACATTCACAAGTTGTGATTAATACAAGTCTTGTCAGAGGTGAAGGAAGGGTTTGGTAATCAGATAAATCTGTGCCGGGACCGAGGATTGAACCCCGGAACCCCAGCCCAGAAGTTCGACACCTTACCCCTAGACCACCAGGTCACCTGCTAGGAAAAATTATTTGATTTTTCTTATTAATTATTTGAGTTATTTAACGCGCACTTCCTGACCCTACTGTTTTTATCATCAAACGAGAATTTCTATGCACGAGAGCGCCTATTACCGGAAAGGGTATTTTCACATACTAAACTTTCAGGATTCCTTACTTATCACATTTGACATGAGACCGACGGCTTTGCTTCTCAGCCTAAGGAAGTTGTGCTACGGATTTTTTTTCGTTCAAGAAAAATTCGTCGACCCCAGGTGGCTTTGAACTCGCGAACATCGGATCCTGAGTGTCAACTTGATTATTACAAAATGTCAGTGGTACGTTGCGTATTTCTTTAAATCCTTGACGTGCCTTTGGGCTACGCATACCTGGAGAAGTAAATCTTGAAAAGGAAAATTTTCTGCTCTGGCGGCTTGATGTAGAGGGGTTGTTTTGTAGAGTTGGTACCTAGAGCCTATTATGCTTCAAAATATAGTGTGTTAAGACACGAGTGGATAGAAGGAGGAGTGGTAGTTAGGAAGCACGGTAGATAAGGGGTGGGGGTAGGCAAATGTCAGGTCAACCTTAAAAATTATTTTAATTAACTTATTGATGATAAAATTTGAAGTATGATTTATCAACATAACGGGACTACAAAGGCTCGCATTCATTTGCTTCTTTACTACTTCTTTTCGACACCACGTCTTACTACCCGCTCGGGTTGTACACTTATGTACTAATTACACTAATGTATTAGGGATGAGAGAGGTTTAATATAGCGAAATTGCACCCGTGAGGCTGGAAAATTCTTTAGGAATAACCGCCTCAAGTAGACCCAGCCGGGATCAAACACCGATCTTCCTGTCATAGGCAGTCTAATCTATTGCGAGAGTAGTGAGTTAGACATTGCAGCCACTTATGGTCGTTTGATGTTTCTGGTGTTAATGCCATAAAGAGAAATTAATCTTTAGTATAAACGTTTATATTATTTTATAAAAATAATAATTGAAAATTTTTCATTCTGGAAAATTCCACAGAAAAAATATAGGGAAAATTTTCCAAAACGGAATTATCTCTCTCCTCATCTCTCATATCTTTGTGGAACACTAGTATAGAAAGAAGGGGGGGGAGGGAACCATCCCTTAGAATATATTTCTATCTATATTTATCCATATCCACACTTATACTGAGGAAGATTTTTGCAGGGCAGATGTTGGCTAGAAGATACTGTGTTTTATCAACTATTATTCACGTGTAAGTAAGGGTTCGGCTAGACTGACGACTGGGCGACCAAACTGGTGAGCTAGCGCGTGATTAGCAGATAGCTGTCGATTGTTGTTGACGATAAGGCAAAGGTCCGAATCTTGGCTCAGTGAACTGAGGGTAGTTTTTTGACAAGTGATTTATTGTTGTAGTTTTCCCATCCTCTTTCCGCACTAAAGTTGATTCTTATTTGTAAAGGCCTACTTTGAATATAATATTGAAGTATTTTAACATAACAGTTTTTCATATATATATATATATATATATATATAT